>WNGS01057285.1:0-15948 GCA_020271785.1 Procambarus virginalis
GTATAGGGAGCCAGGACCCTCCTACATGTATTGGGAGCCAGTCCCCTCCTACATGTATAGGGAGCCAGGCCCCTCCTACATGTATAGGTACCCAGGGCTCCTCCTACATGTATAGGAAGTCAGGGCTCCTACTACATGTATAGGGAGCCAGGACCCTCCTACATGTATTGGGAGCCAGTCCCCTCCTACATGTATAGGGAGCCAGGCCCCTCCTACATACATAAAGAGCCAGGCCCCTCCTATTTGTATAAAGAACCAGGCCCCTCCTACATGTATAGGTACCCAGGGCTCCTCCTACATGTATAGGGAGCCAGGCCCCTCCTACATGTATATAGAGCCAGGCCCCTCCTACATGTATAGAGAGCCAGGCCCCTCCTACATGTATAGGTACCCAGGGCTCCTCCTACATGTATAGAGAGCCAGGCCCCTCCTACATGTATAGGGAGCCAGGCCCCTCCTATTTGTATAAAGAACCAGGCCCCTCCTACTTGTATAGAGTGAGAAGCCCCTCCTACATGTATAGGGAGCCAGGCCCCTCCTGCATGTATAGAGAGCCAGGCCCCTCCTACATATATAGGGAGCCAGGCCCCTCCTACATGTATAGGGAGCCAGGCACCTGCTACATGTATAGGGACCCAGGCCCCTCCTACATGTATAGAGAGCCAGGCACCTCCTACATGTATAGAGAGCCAGGCCCTCCTACATGTATAGGGAGCCAGGCCCCTCCTTCATGTATTGAGAGCTAGGCCCCTCCTACATGTATAGGGAGCCAGGCCCCTCCAACATGTATAGGGAGCCAGGCCCCTCCTACATGTATAGGGAGCCAGACCCCTCCTACATGTATAGGGAGCTAGGCCTCGCCTACACGTATAGGGAGCCAGGCCCCTCCTACATGTATAGGGAGCCAGGCCCCTCCTACATGTATAGAGAGCCAGGCCCCTCCTGCATGTATAAAGAGCCAGGCCCCTCCTGCATGTATAGGTACCCAGGGCTCCTCCTACATGTATAGGAAGTCAGGGCCCCTCCTACATGTACTGGGAGCCAGGCCCCTCCAACATGTATAGAGAGCCAGGCTACTCCTGCATGTATAGGGAGCCAGGCCCCTCCTGCATGTATAGAGAGCCAGGCCCCTCCTACATGTATAGAGAGCCAGGCCCCTCCTGCATGTATAGAGAGCCAGGCCCCTCCTGCATGTATAGAGAGCCAGGCCCCTCCTGCATGTATAAAGAGCCAGGCCCCTCCTGCATGTATAGAGAGCCAGGCCCCTCCTACATGTATAGAGAGCCAGGCCCCTCCTGCATGTATAAAGAGCCAGGCCCCTCCTGCATGTATAGAGAGCCAGGCCCCTCCTGCATGTATAGAGAGCCAGGCCCCTCCTACATGTATAGAAAGCCAGGCCCCTCCTACATGTATATAGAGCCAGGCTACTCCTGCATGTATAGGTAGCCAGGCCCCACCTGCATGTATAAAGAGCCAGGCCCCTCCTACATGTATAGAGAGACAGGCCCCTCCTACATGTATAGAGAGCCAGGCCCCTCCTACATGTATTGGGGAGCCAGGCCCCTCCTACATGTATAGAGAGCCAGGCCCCTCCTACATGTATTGGGAGCCAGGCCCCTCCTACATGTATAGGGAGCCAGGCCCCTCCTACATACATAAAGAGCCAGGCCCCTCCTATTTGTATAAAGAACCAGGCCCCTCCTACTTGTATAGAGAGACAGGCCCCTCCTACATGTATAGAGAGCCAGGCCCCTCCTACATGTATTGGGGAGCCAGGCCCCTCCTACATGTATAGAGAGCCAGGCCCCTCCTACATGTATTGGAAGTCAGGCCCCTCCTACATGTATAGGGAGCCAGGCCCCTCCTACATGTATAGGGAGCCAGGCCCCTCCTATTTGTATAAAGAACCAGGCCCCTTCTACTTGTATAGAGAGACAGGCCCCTCCTACATGTATATAGAGCCAGGCCCCTCCTACATACATAAGGAGCCAGGCCCCTCCTATTTGTATAAAGAACCAGGCCCCTCCTACTTGTATAGAGAGACAGGCCCCTCCTACATGTATAGGGAGCCAGGCCCCTCCTACATGTATAGGGAGCCAGGCCCCTCCTATTTGTATAAAGAACCAGGCCCCTCCTACTTGTATAGAGTGAGAAGCCCCTCCTACATGTATAGGGAGCCAGGCCCCTCCTGCATGTATAGAGAGCCAGGCCCCTCCTACATATATAGGGAGCCAGGCCCCTCCTATATGTATAGGGAGCCAGGCCCCTCCTACATGTATAGGGAGCCAGGCACCTGCTACATGTATAGGGACCCAGGCCCCTCCTACATGTATAGAGAGCCAGGCACCTCCTACATGTATAGAGAGCCAGGCCCCTCCTACATGTATAGGGAGCCAGGCCCCTCCTTCATGTATTGAGAGCTAGGCCCCTCCTACATGTATAGGGAGCCAGGCCCCTCCAACATGTATAGGGAGCCAGGCCCCTCCTACATGTATAGGGAGCCAGACCCCTCCTACATGTATAGGGAGCTAGGCCTCGCCTACACGTATAGGGAGCCAGGCCCCTCCTACATGTATTGGGGAGCCAGGCCCCTCCTACATGTATAGAGAGCCAGGCCCCTCCTACATGTATAGGGAGCCAGGCCTCTCGAACATGTATAGAAAGCCAGGCCCCTCCTACATGTATAGGGAGCCAGGCCCCTCCTGCATGTATAGAGAGCCAGGCCCCTCCTACATGTATAGGGAGCCAGGCCCCTCCTATGTGTATGGGGAGCCAGGCAACTCCTACATGTATAGGGAGCCAGGCCCCTCCTACATGTATAGGGAGCCAGGCCCCTCCTACATGTATAGAGAGCCAGGCACCTCCTACATGTATAGAGAGCCAGGCCCCTCCTACATGTATTGGGAGCCAGGCCCCTCCTTCATGTATAGAGAGCCAGGCCGCTCCTACAAGTATAGGGAGCCAGGCCCCTCCAACATGTATAGGGAGTCTGGCCCCTCCTACATGTATAGGAAGCCAGGCCCCTCCTACATGTATAGGGAGCCAGGCCCCTCCTACATGTATAGAGAGCCAGGCACCTCCTACATATATAGAGAGCCAGGCCCCTTCTACATGTATAGGGAGCCAGGCCCCTTCTACATGTATAGGGAGCCAGGCCCCTCCTCCATGTATAGAGAGCCAGGCCCCTACTACATGTATAGGGAGCCAGGCCCCTCCAACATATATAGAGAGTCAGGCCCCTCCTACATGTATAGGGAGCCAGGCCCCTCCAACATGTAGAGAGAGCCAGGCCCCTCCTACATGTATAGGGAGCCAGGCCCTTCCTGCATGTATAGGGAGCCAGGCCCCTCCTGCATCTATAAGGAGCCAGGCCCCGTCTACATGTATAGGGAGCCAGGCCTCGCCTACACGTATAGGGAGCCAGGCCCCTCCTACATGTATAGGGAGTCAGGCCCCTCCTACATGTATAGGGAGCCAGGCCCCTCCTACATGTATAGGGAGCCAGGCCCCTCCTACATGTATAGGGAGCCAGGCCTCCATCATGTATAGGGAACCAGACCCCCCCCCCTCGTACATGCATAGGGAGCCAGGACTCCCCGCAACATGTATAGGGAACCAGACACCTTCTACTTGTATAGGGGAGCCAGACTCCCCCTATATGTATAAGGAGCCAGTACCCCCTATATATATAGGGAGCCGGGCTCCTCCTACATGTACAGGGAGCCAGGCTTCCCTACATGTATAGGATGCCAGGCCCCTCCTACATGTATAGAGAGCCAGGCCCCTCCTACATGTATAGAGAGCCAGGCCCCTCCTACATGTATAGGGAGCCGGGCCCCTCCAACATGTATAGGGAGCCAGGCCCCTCCTACATGTATAGGGAGCCAGACCCCTCCTACATGTATAGGGAGCTAGGCCTCGCCTACACGTATAGGGAGCCAGGCCCCTCCTACATGTATAGGGAGCCAGGCCCCTCCTACATGTATAGGGAGCCAGGCATCTCCTACATGTATAGGGAGTCTGGCCCCTCCTACATGTATAGGAAGCCAGGCCCCTCCTATATGTATAGGGAGTCAGGCGCCTTCTACATGAATAGGGAGCCAGGCCCCTCCTACATGTATAGGGAGCCAGGCCCCTCCTACATGTATAGGGAGCCAGGCCTCTCCTACATGTATAGGGAGCCAGGCCCCTCCTACATGTATAGGGAGCCAGGCCACCCCTACATGCACAGGGAGCCAGACCCCTCCTACATGTATAGGGAGCCAGGCCCCTCCTACATGTATAGGGAGCCAGGCCCCTCCTACATGTATAGGGAGCTAGGCCCCTCCTACATGTATAGGAGCCAGGCCCCTCCTACATGTATAAGGAGCCAGGCCACTCCTACATGTATAGGGATCCAGGCCCCTCCTACATGTATAGGGAGCCAGGCCCCTCCTACATGTATAGGGAGCCAGGCCCCTCCTACATGTATAGGGAGCCAGGCCCCTCTTATATGTATAGGGAGCCAAGCCCCTCCTACATTTATAGGGAGCCAGGCCCCCTCCTACATGTATAGGGAGCCAGGCCCCTCCTACATGTATAGGGAGCCAGACCCCTCCTACATGTATAGGGAGCCAGGCCCCTCCTACATGTATAGGGAGCCAGGCCCCTCCTACATGTATAGGGAGCCAGGCCACCCCTATGTTACGATCCAGGTAATGATTATTATTACCTGGCTCTCACATTAATCATACTGTATACACTCTACTCAGATGGAAGCATTTGTATGAGAGAAATTGGCAGATACATTTGCAAGATGAATGATGTATTGAGTGCGATAGCGTAATGTATAATATTATTGTATGATGTACTATATTGTATGATGTATTATAATGTATGCTGTATGAGTGCTTTCGTGGCTGACCTGTTAAGTGAACAAGAAAGGTTCCTGTCTGATACCTGTGAGGTTGTGGAAAGTGGAGCGCGTATGGATCGGTGTTGGGTTGCCAGATGTCGCATGCCTTTAGTAGTAAATCTCTTATTTTCATAATATTAAGAATGTTTATACTTTTAGTTACATTATTGCATGTATGAATCAATATTTTAGTATAATTGTGGCTGTTATAAAGTGGTTACTTTCAGTTGTATTGTGCATAATTGTATTGTGTATTGTGCATCTGCTTAGTGGTAGCCTGGAGAAGTTGCCTGGGAGTGTTGGATTCTTGCCACCATAGTAGCTGGTGTGAGTTCGTCTGAAAACATCTAGTAATGGGTTTATTCGTAGATAGGCCGTTATTTTGGTTTTATAATAAATTATCAGTTATTTTTTCTATGTATGTATTTAGAAAATGCAATTGATAATTTATTATAAAACCAAAAAAATGGCCAATCTACTCATGAAAAACTCCCCAGACACCAAGCAGAACGCTTTGAAGGAGACCAACGTCGTCTATGCCTTTAAATGCCCACTTGGGGACTGTAAGCCCCAAAGAACTCAATATATAGGCAAGACAACAACGTCTCTTTCTAGGCGACTAACAATGCATAAGCAACAGGGAGCCATCAAGGAACACAAAATCTCTTCTCACAACAAGACCATCACCAGAGAAATCTTAACAAACAACACAGAAATCATTGATAGGTACAGCGATAGCAAGCGGCTTGACATCAGCTAGGCACTACACATCAAAAGTCAACACCAGCAATCAACAGCCAATTAATGCACAACTATATTCTATCTACTTCATGACCCCGAATCAATATGGAAGCCAATAGTAGTGTGGCATTCCAGAGAGGAAATGCTCACTGCATCCATGGTTCCTGCCCGCCATCTGAGGAGCCGGAGGAGCTATTCAACTTGTGACAAGCAGCCTTGTACCCTGCATGTAATCAATATTGTGACTTTTTTTGTGTAATGACATTTTCAAATAAAGTTAGATAAATATACACACATACCAAAAGAATAGGGGTGGTAGGAGAAGAAAATATTAATGTGTTCAGTGAGGATCCACAAGGTATTCTCTGAGTACTCTTTATTTTCTTCTCCGAGGTTATGGGTCCCTTCACTTGCACCAGAGGTGATACCCCTTCTAGGTATATATATATATATTGTGACGGTGTCCTTATATTTCTCCCACGCCAGCTGTAAGAGTCATATCCACTTTACCCGAGCGTTCTCTACATTACAGGCAACAATTTGATGTATGTGGGAGCTTGTAGTGTTCTCGCGTTGGCGAGAAATTCATAAAAGAAGGAAGTTTTTCCTGTTGTTTAGGCCCTTTAGGACGCCAATATGGCGCCGGTCCCTCTGTTCTCCCGCCAAAACTGTATGACGTCAGTGGCACCAGATTGGTCACTGACAGTGACGTGGCACAGGGAGCCAATGAAAAACGCCCCTGGCAAGTATGACGTCACGAGAGCAAGGGGGTCCAGAGATTGCGCCTCTGTGGTGCCACCAGTCGAACACGGCACGTCAAGGAGGTCGGACGTGCGAAAGTTGGTCCTGTAAGTTTGACAGTTGTATCCCACTCCCGTGGATTTTACGAGTTACCTGAAGTCTGCAAGTACTCTGTGATCCTTCATTCCGTGTATGGACCGAAGAGGGAATCGACGGAATATTGAGCAACAAGTGCTCCAGGGACAGGTACTGTGCAAGAAGAAGTGAAGTCTGTGCAGTGACGTATGCGACGTCTGAGACAGTTCACCCGTTTTGTGACGAAGTAGTGGCTGGGCCAACCCACCGGGAAGCTGTGGAAGAAGAGAACTAATTGGGAATCAGGACGACTGCAGCCGAGAGTAGGTCTGGAGACGTAGTTGAGAGGAGAAGTCGACGGCCAGGAGACCGACTCCACCCTTCAAGAAGTTGTGGAGGAGCACGCGCCTGCAGAGGACAGAGCATGGAGACGGCGCGTTATTTTGGGATGTTGATTGAGTTCCTGGAGAAAGCATCAGAGTGTGTGTGGGGGGGCGTTCCCTATAATGAGGCGAGAGCCAGGACCAGGAACTGCAATTCAACTCTCACCAGAAGGCTAGTCCACATCAATGAGGTGGAAGTAGGTGATTCAGTTTCCCTCCCAATTCCCCTTTAGTCAGCTATATTTAGCCAGAGTATTTATATGTCGTGAGCAAGGCTCACCAATGTCTGTGTCACAGTAGGACACAGTTGTGAGAAATGAGGCTGTAGAAAGCTCTCACGGTATATTCGTGGTGTGTGAGAGCACCGGTAATTATTGAAAAGATCGCTGTGTCGTTGATGAATTCTTTCATGTGACATTAATATTATAACTTATGCCAGAGAATATATATATATAAAGTGTACCAGTTATTGGTGTTAGGCTGTGTGCCCAGTATTTATCTTACTATTATTGATATTGATGAATTGATCTATATATATATGCTTGTGTGTTGAATAAAATTTTCATGTGTGCAATGATCAATTTTGTAATAGCGTTCGAAAAGAATTACTGAGAAGTCCAGTACTGTATTTTATTGCATTTATTATCATATATTGAAGTACAGTGTGTTACGCCATTATAGTGAATTATTGTGTTTATTGCTATAGAAATGATTAATTGAGCTCAAGATCAGTGCAGTGACTCATTTGCATTCTATTGCCATTATAGCAAATATTGTGTTGATTGCAAATATAGTGATTCCTGTGAATTTAAAGGAACAGGCGCTTAACGCCAAAGAAACAAGCACAGAGAGAGTTCGCACAGTGAGGGGGAGCCGCTCAGCTCATCAGTGACAGGAGGGAGAGTGTTGCCCTCTTGTCGAGTCCAGTTTACGAAGAGAGTGCGACTTCTGCCATGTACTTGCTGCTTTGCTGTTGATGATATGGATATAATACCTTCAAGCTTTTAAGTAAAATACAAAATACCTTCGTGTTTGGATTATCCCTCCATATTCTTGTTGCTATTTAACAGTTGGAAAGTGTGAGAGTGATAGAGATACATACCTGCCTGACATCAGATTTACTTAGTGTGCTCTTGCCACTGTTACCACAATTCCACAATACCACTGATGTGTTACTGGACACGGGAAACACAAGTTGGCGACCTTGCAGTTAGTAGTAGAGCCTTGTCGGGGCGGACACACGGTTGGGAGAGAGCGAATTGTGTTCCCACTCGTTTCTGGCTATTAGGCTGGCTGGAGATTGACTGGGATACTCTCCTGGCAAACAGTGGTGCCGCGAGGATTGAGGGAAGACCCGCAGGGCTGCAGTGAGTAACAGTTATCGCTAACACTACTGGGTGGTGTCGATGTAGAGAGAGAGACACCCCGACGTTGGCGACCGTTGACAGGATATTAAGTACGATCATTTATCATAGATTAGACTAGCTAAGCAACACAGTAAAAGGCATGGAGAAACTATAGGAATAACAGGACACTGGAGAGCAGAGAAAGATACCAGAATGCCAGGAATGAATATGTCAGGATGAGAAGAGGCGGAAAGACAATACGAAAACGACATCGCAAGCAAGGCAAAGACTCAGCCTAAATTGCTGCATAGCCACATCAGGAGAAAAACAACAGTAAAGGAACAGGTTATGAAATTAAGGATAGGGGCAGAAGGATTCACTACAAACGACAAGGAAGTATGTGAGGAACTGAATAAGAAATTTCAAGAGGTCTTCACCCTAGAACAAGGAGAAATTCCAGAGTTAAGAGAGGGGATAGCTAACCAGGAACCACTGGAAGAGTTTGAGATTACAAGCGGGGAAGTAAGAAAGTGTTTACTAGAGTTGGATGTGACAAAGGCTATAGGCCCAGATGGAATCTCTCCTGGATACTTAAGGAAGGAGCAGAAGAACTGTGCCTACCACTCTCCATAGTGTATAACAAATCTCTGGCAACAGGGGAACTGCCAGAAATTTGGAAAGCAGCTAATGTAGTCCCGATATACAAGAAAGGGGATAGACAGGAGGCACTGAATTACAGGCCAGTGTCCCTAACCTGCATACCATGCAAGCTGATGGAGAAGATTGTGCGAAGAAAGCTAGTGGAGCACCTGGAGCGAAAGAACTTTGTAACACAGCACAACATGGATTCAGGGATGGCAGGTCCTGCCTCACAGGGTTACTTGAATTCTACGACCAGGCAACAAAAATAAGGCAAGAAAGAGAAGGGTGGGCAGACTGCATATTTTTGGATTGTCAGAAAGCCTTTGATACAGTGCCACACAAGAGGCTAGTGAAAAAGCTGGAGATGCAGGCTGGAGTGAAAGGGAAGGTACTCCGTTGGATACAGGAGTACCTAAGCAACAGGAGACAACGAGTCAGTGTGAGGGGTGAGGTCTCAGATTGGCGAGACGTTACGAGTGGAGTCCCGCAGGGGTCAGTCCTTGGACCTATACTGTTTCTGATATATGTAAATGATCTCCCAGAGGGTATAGAATCGTTTCTCTCAATGTTTGCCGATGATGCAAAAATTATGAGGAGGATTGAAACTGAGGACGATAGTAGGAGGCTACAAGAAGACCTAGACAGACTGAGTGAATGGTCCAACAAATGGCTGTTGAAGTTCAACCCGAGTAAATGCAAAGTAATGAAACTAGGCAGTGGAAACAGGCCAGACACAGGATACAGAATAGGAGATGAAGTACTTAATGAAACGGACAGAGAGAAAGATCTAGGACACAAAACCTGTCTCCTGAAGCCCACATAAAAAGGATAACATCTGCGGCATATGCGAGGCTGGCTAACATCAGAACAGCGTTCAGGAACCTGTGTAAGGAATCATTCAGAATCTTGTACACCACATATGTAAGACCATCCTGGAGTATGCAGCCCCAGCATGGAGCCCGTACCTTGTCAAGCACAAGACGAAGCTGGAAAAAGTCCAAAGGTATGCCACTAGACTAGTCCCAGAACTAAGAGGCATGAGTTACGAGGAAAGGCTGCGGGAAATGCACCTTCNATCTTACCCTTTGCTGTCAGGGTGATGATTCGCCTCTCCTTCAGCGCCGGCTTCAACTTGCGATTGATGCCGTGTCGTCTTGGGCAACCGATCATGGCTTAAAGTTCTCTACTTCTAAGGCTTGTGACATGTCTTTTACTCGGAAACGGGTCGTTCTTCGCCCCTCTTTGTCACTTTATGGTCATCCCCTTGAGTACAAAGATTCCGCGAAGCTTTTGGGGTTATTCCTTGACACTTGTTTGTCTTGGTCTCCCCATATCTCTTACCTCCGTGTTGAGTGCTCTAATGCTCTTACCCTCCTTCGGGTATTGTCCCATACTTCTTGGGGAGCGGATAGGCGCACTCTCCTTGCTTTACATTCCTCTCTCGTCCTGTCTAAGCTCGTTTATGGTTGCCCTGCTTACTCGTCTGCTTCTCCTTCTACTCTTCGTTGTCTTGATGCTTTGTACCATACTGGGTTGCGCCTCAGTTCTGGTGCCTTTCGTTCCACTCCCGTCCTTAGCTTGTATGTTGACACTGGCTTCCTGTCTCTCCAGGACCGCAGTGATCACTACTGTCTTCGCTATCTTGCGCGGTCCTTGCAACATCCTTCCTCTCGCCTCTGTCGTGCTTTAACTTTTACCCCTCCTGCGGTTTCTGTTCCTCTTCACCACCTCCCTCTTTCTGTCCGGTTATCTCGCTTACAGGATTCTCTTTCCGTTCGTGTTTCTAATGTTTCTCCTCGTCTTGTTCCTTCTTTGCCCCCGTGGAGAGTCCCCCTTCCGCAGTTTTGTACATCCTTTACCCGCATCACTAAAGCTTTTACTCCTCCTACGGTTCTAAAATGCCTTTTCCTTGAGAACTTTTCTTCTCACTCCTGCTCCGTTTCTGTCTTCACCGATGGGTCTAAGTCTGCGGACGGTGTTGGCTACTTTTTTTTTTCCTGATCGCACTTATATGTGTCGCTTACCTCTGGAGACTAGGATCTTTACAGCAGAGCTTTATGCTATTCTCTATGCTCTTCGTCTCCTGCTTTCTCATTGTCAGTCTTCCTTTGTAGTTATTGTTGACTCTCGTACTGCCCTCATGGCTCTCGGGTCCTTTAATCCAGTTCATCCAGTAGTTGTCGAGATCCAGCATTGGCTGTTTCTTGTTCACAGTAAATTTAAGTCGATTGAGTTTTGTTGGGTTCCCAGCCATATTGGTGTGTCTTTAAATGAGCGTGCGGATGCTGCCACCAAGGAAGCTGTCTGCTCTTGTCCCATCTCTCGTAAAGGTATTCCATATTCTGACTTTTACCCGGTTATCCATTCCTCCATCCTTACCCGTTGGCAGGCTTCTTGGTCGTCTGTTACTGGTAACAAACTCCGTACTCTTAAATGTTGTGTTTCCTCGTGGCCGTCCTCCTACCACTGTAACCAGCGATGGGAAACAGCTCTGGCAAGGTTGTGTATTGGCCATACTCGCTTAACCCATGGTCACTTGATGGAGCGCCACCCTGCTCCTTATTGTCCTTATTGCATTGTCCCTCTTACGGTCGTGCATGTCCTTCTTGAGTGTCCTGAATTCCAGGACGAGCGTGTGTCTTGCTTTCCAACCGCCCCTCGCGGTCGCCTGTCCCTCAATAGAATTCTTGGTGACTCGGATACTTTTGATATCGTTCGCCTTATGCGTTTTTGTTCTCGTATTGGCATCCTTGGTGATATTTAGCGCCCTCTGATTATTCCGCACATTTGATGGTGCTACATAGCTTTCCCGCTTCGGTGCCTTCTTTTGATAATTACTTACTTACCTGTCACCATTCCTGTATATTGGGACTACGTTAGCTGTCTTCCAACTTTCTGGTAGGTCTCCTGTTTCCAGTGACCTGTTAAACACGATAGAGAGTGCCACACTTAGTGCTTCTGCACCTTCCTTTAGTATCCATGGTGAGATTCTTTCAGGCCCAACAGCCTTTGTCACATCCAACTCTATCAGATACCTTTTGACCTCATCACTGGTGAAGTCAAATTCCTTCAAGGTTGCTTGGTTTGCCTGTTCCTCATTTAGGGCAGGGGCTTCTTGTTCTATTGTGAAGACCTCCTGCAATCTCTTGTTGAGTTCTCCTCACACCTCCTTGTCATTTTCTGTGTATCTGTTCTCCCCTTTTTTTAATTTCATCACTTGTTCCTTCACTGCTGTTTTCCTCCTGATGTGGCTGTGGAGAAGCTTTGGTTGGGTCTTGGCTTTACTTGCTATGTAATTTTAAGGGGAGCCAGTAAGGGGAGCCAGTAAGGGGAGCCAGGCCCTCCTTACATGTATAGGGAGCCAGGTTGCCCATTCTCGTATTGGGAGCAAGAACCCCCTACATATATTGGGAGCCAGTTCCCTCCTACGTCTATAGGTAGCCAGGCCTCCCATACATGTATAGGGAGCCATTCCAACCCCCTAATATGTATAGGGAGCCAGGGACCCCAACATGTATAGGGAGCCAAGCCCCTCCTACATGTATAAGGAGCCAAGCCCCTCCTACATGTATAGGGAGCCAAGCCCCTCCAACATGTATAGAGAGCGAGGCCCCTCCTACATATATAGGGAGCCAGGCCTCGCCTACACGTATAGGGAGCCAGGCCCCTCCTACATGTATAGGGAGCCAGGCCTCTCCAACATGTATAGAGAGCGAGGCCCCTAAAACATATATAGGGAGCCAAGCCCCTCCAACATGTATAGAGAGCCAGGCCCATCTACATATATAGGGAGCCAGGCCCCTACATGGATAGGGAGCCAGGCCCCTCCCTACATGTATAGGGAGACATGCCGCCATCATGTATAGGGACCAGACACCCCCCCCCCCCCTCGTACATGCATAGGGAGCCAGGACTCCCCGCACATGTATAGGGAACCAGACACCTTCTATTGTATAGGGGGAGCCAGACTCCCCCTATGTATAGGGAGCCAGTACTCCCTATATATATAGGGAGCCAGGGTCCTCCTACATGTACAGGGAGCCAGGCTTCCCTACATGTATAGGACGCCAGGCCAATCCTACATGTATAGTAACCAGGGCTCCTCCTACTGTATAGGAAGTCAGGGCTCCTCCTGCATGTATAGAGAGCCAGGCTACTCCTGCATGTATAGGGAGCCAGGCCCTCCTGATGTATAGAGAGCCAGGCCCCTCCTACATGCATAGAGAGCCAGGCCCCTCCTACATGTATAGATACCAGGGCTCCTCCTACATGTATAGAAAAGCCACGCCCCTCCTACATGTATAGAGAGCCAGCTACTCCTGCATGTATAGGGAGCCAGGCCCCTCCTGCATGTATATAGAGAGCCAGGCCCCTCCTACATGTATAGAGAGCCAGGCCCTCCTGCATGTATAGAGAGCCAGGCCTTCCTGCTGTATAGAGAGCCAGCCCCTGCTGCATGTATAGAGAGCCAGGCCCCTCCTGCATGTATATAGAGCCAGGCCCCTCCTACATGTATAGAGAGCCAGGCCCCTCCTGCATGTATAAAGAGCCAGGCCCCTCCTGCATGTATAGAGAGCCAGGCTCCTGCATGTATAGAGAGGCAGGCCCCTCCTACATGTATAGAAAGCCAGGCCCTCCTACATGTATAGAGAGCCAGGCTCTCCTGCATGTATAGGTAGCCAGGGCCCACCTGCATGTATAGAGAGCCAGCCCCTCCTACATGTATAGAGAGACAGGCCCCTCCTACATGTATAGAGACCCAGGCCCCTCCTACATGTATTGGGAGCCAGGCCCCTCCTACATGTATAGAGAGCCAGGCCCCTCCTACATGTATAGGGAGCCAGGCCTCTCGAACATGTATAGAAAGCCAGGCCCCTCCTACATGTATAGGGAGCCAGGCCCCTCCTGCATGTATAGAGAGCCAGGCCCCTCCTACATGTATAGGGAGCCAGGCCCTTCCTATATGTAAGGGGAGCCAGGCAACTCCTACATGTATAGGGAGCCAGGCCCCTCCTACATGTATAGGGAGCCAGGCCCCTCCTACATGTGTAGAGAGCCAGGCACTTCCTACATGTATAGGGAGCCAGGCCCCTCCTGCATGTATAGAGAGCCAGGCCCCTCCTACATGTACAGGGAGCCAGGCCCCTCCTTCATGTATAGAGAGCCAGGCCCCTCCAACATGTATAGGGAGTCTGGCCCCTCCTACATGTATAGGAAGCCAGGCCCCTCCTACATGTATAGGGAGCCAGGCCCCTCCTACATGTATAGAGAGCCAGGCACCTCCTACATATATAGAGAGCCAGGCCCCTTCTACATGTATAGGGAGCCAGGCCCCTTCTACATGTATAGGGAGCCAGGCCCCTCCTCCATGTATAGAGAGCCAGGCCCCTCCTACATGTATAGGGAGCCAGGCCCCTCCAACATATATAGAGAGCCAGGCCCCTCCTACATGTATAGGGAGCCAGGCCCTTCCTGCATGTATAGGGAGCCAGGCCCCTCCTGCATCTATAAGGAGCCAGGCCCCGCCTACATGTATAGGGAGCCAGGCCTCGCCTACACGTATAGGGAGCCAGGCCCCTCCTACATGTATAGGGAGTCAGGCCCCTCCTACATGTATAGGGAGCCAGGCCTCTCCTACATGTATAGGGAGCCAGGCCCCTCCTACATGTATAGGGAGCCAGGCCCTTCCTACATGTATAGGGAGCCAGGACCCTCCTACATGTATTGGGAGCCAGGCCCCCCAACATGTATAGGGAGCCAGGCCCCTCCTACATGTATAGGGAACCAGGCCTCTCGAACATGTATAGAAAGCCACGCCCCTCCTACATGTATAGAGAGCCAGGCTACTCCTGCATGTATAGGGAGCCAGGCCCCTCCTACATGTATAGGAAGTCAGGGCTCCTCCTACTTGTATAGAGAGACAGGCCCCCTCCTACATGTATTGGGAGCCAGGCCCCTCCTAAATGTAAAGAGAGCCAGGCCCTCCAACATGTATAGAGAGCCAGGCTACTCCTGCATGTATAGGGAGCCAGGCCCCTCCTGCATGTATAGAGAGCCAGGCCCCTCCTACAGTATAGAGAGCCAGGCCCTTCCTGCATGTATAGAGAGCCAGGATCCTCCTGCATGTATAGAGAGCCAGGCCCCTCCTGCATGTATAGAGAGCCAGGCCCCTCCTGCATGTATATAGACAACCCGTCCTCACACAAGACAGCACATATATGACTTAATGCTTAAAGTCCATATGTTGAATGTGATTTAGTACATATGTGGTATATTCCGAGTTAACTTTTTTACCAAGGCCAAACTCTTCATCACGTACCAATTTACGTCTCACAGTACCCGTCCATCAACGTAGATAGCAGAATAGTCGTGATTGGTTCACATATAATGAAAATTGTAGTTTTCATGTCTCACATGGGTTGTGAAATTTACCTACTATTGTCCATGCTCTTAGAATATTACAAATCAGCTACATCCTATTGAAGGCTCGTAGTTTTGTTTTGAGAAATATTAGTTGTTCTTAGTAAATTATAATAAGCACTATAAATTATTACATAGAATTACAGTGCTTCACCAATCAATATAATATACAATAGTTTGTGCCTTAAAAATATTAAAGAATGTTCTGTAGGAACGCTAACAGAAAACGATGTTATGTTTCTATGGGGTAAACGACTGCAAATGGTGTGGTGTCTACTATATATCAAATATAGGATGCGTATAGGGTCCACTATAACCTGTTAGGTGGGTAAGGGGTCCAATACTACCCGCAGGATGGGTATGGGGGGATACATCCACCCACAGGATGGGTATGGGGATCATCCATCTACCCACATCCACCCACAGGAAGGGTATGGGGTCCAATACCATCCACTGGATGTGTATGGCGTCCACTACCACCGACAGGATGTGCATGGGGCTCACAACCACCCACAGGATGGGTATGGGGTCCAATACCACTCACAGGATGAGTATGGCGTCCACTGTCACCCACTGGATGGGTATGGGGCTCCAACCACCCACAGGATGGGTATGAGGTCCAATACCACCCACAGGATGAGTATGGCGTCCACTACCACCCACAGAATGTGTATGGGGCTCACAACCACCCACAGGATGGGTAATG
>WNGS01057285.1:59444-89419 GCA_020271785.1 Procambarus virginalis
CTACACTATACAAGATTGTCGACCGTCACCACAACAACGTCACCACACAATATATAAGACTGTCGACCATTACCTCAACAACGTCACTACACTATACAAGGGGACAACAGTGACACAAGACACTGAGCATCACTAACTGCTACACGTCACTGTCTCATGACTCAGGAACAACAGTGACACAAGACACTGAGCATCACTAACTGCTACACGTCACTGTCTCATGACTCAGGAACAACAGTGACACAAGACACTGAGCATCACTAATTGCTACACGTCACTGTCTCATGACTCAGGGACAACAGTGACACAAGACACTGAGCATCACTAACTGCTACACGTCCCTAACCACCACAAAGCCCTTCACTTGCTATTGGACAATTCGAAACTAACTATATTTAGAGCATCTGAGATATATATATGTATGCTGGCAGTTTTGTGGTCAACTGTTATTGTTAGTGTTACCTTGTGTCGTGGTCCCTTCCCGTGTGTAGACTTACTGCACTAAGATAAGTATGGTTTAGTTACAATGCCTCTTCCTTCCCTTCCTTACATGCTTGTGCGGAGGCAAAGGTCGCGGTAAAGTCAAGCGACGGATCCGTCGGGTTCAGGTGACGAAGGACAACATGTCCGAGGACAGTCCTTATGACTGGCCTAACGAGGGCTGGGAAGATAGACAAGATGTGGGCCGCTGGATCTACCGCGGAGACCGGGCCGCCTTCACCACACGACGCCATCAAACAGAGCAAATGTTGAAGGAGGCCAAGGTCTTTGACCGACAGCACAGGAAAGATATTTTTTCCACGAGATTCTTCGGTTAACTTAGATTCTTCGATACCGCAGAGGCCTCGCTTCTTACAGGTCCGCGTTCGATCCCCGACGCTCGGCTCCTCACCAGGCGATGCTATGAGATGCAAAAAGTCTTAGAGGATGAGAACATTTTTGTTCCCTTACAGATTAAGAGAAAGGTTTACGAAAGATACTTGGATTCTTCAGTCCAACAACAGGGGCTCGTCGATAGCGCAGAGGCTTCGCTCCTCACAGAGGTTTGTTTGATCTCAGACCATCGAAGTGGTTGGGCACGATTCCTTCCCTCCATCCAGTGTCAGTGTCATATCATCAAATTTCTTTCAATTGCCATTTTGTTATTCTGGATAAGGGCTTTAGCCTCCATTTGACCAAACTAACCTGGTTCATTGGGTCAGCCAATGACTTATGAAATATTTTTATAATGATTTAGTCTGAAATATTCATCACAGTTATTATACACATTTTATGGTATTAATGTAACCAGATCTATTTGTTTAATTTTCAATAAAACTGAATGAAAATGCTGCATTTGTCTATACACTTTTGTTTCTCATTCTACTTATGATAACGACCCAACATTCAGTAATAGTCAACCTTATGATAACAACACATCATTTAGGTATACTTAACCTTATGATAACAACACAACATGCAGGCATATTTAACCTTATGATAGCAACACAACATGCAGAAATACATAATCTTATTGTAACAACACAATATACAGGCATTTGTTAACCTTATGATAACACAATATGCGGGGATTTGATAACCTTTCGGACGCAAGATAACATGCAGGAACACCTAACCATATGATAATAACACAATAGGTAGGAATTCTTAACCTTATGATAATAACAAAACATGCAGCAACAATAGGATAAACTTATGAAACAACACACCACGCAGTAATACTTAACCTTACGGTATCAATACAACATGCAGGCATATGATAATCTTATGATAACACGACATGCAACACTAATTAACCTTATGATAACAACACAACATGTAGTAGCAGGCATCCATCAGTCTCAGGAGACTACGGAGTTGCGCTCTGGTGTCGGCCTGGTCTGGAGTGGCAAGTGTACTATGACTACAACATGTCATCATATGACAACAACACAACGTGCAGAAATTTACGTTGTTGTGGTGATGGTCGACAGTCTTGTATAGTGTAGTGACGTTGTTGTGGTGATGGTCGACTGTCTTGTATAGTGTAGTGACGTTGTTGTGGTGATGGTCGACAGTCTTGTATAGTGTAGTGACGTTGTTGTGGTGATGGTCGACAGTCTTGTATAGTGTAGTGACGTTGTTGTAGTGATGGTCGACAGTCTTGTATAGTGTAGTGACGTTGTTGTAGTGATGGTCGACAGTCTTGTATAGTGTAGTGACGTTGTTGTAGTGATGGTCGACAGTCTTGTATAGTGTAGTGACGTTGTTGTAGTGATGGTCGACAGTCTTGTATAGTGTAGTGACATTGTTGTGGTGATGGTCGACAGTCTTGTATAGTGTAGTGACGTTGTTGTGGTGATGGTCGACAGTCTTGTATAGTGTAGTGACGTTGTTGTGGTGATGGTCGACAGTCTTGTATAGTGTAGTGACATTGTTGTGGTGATGGCCGACAGTCTTGTATAGTGTAGTGACATTGTTGTGGTGATGGTCGACAGTCTTGTATAGTGTAGTGACGTTGTTGTGGTGATGGTCGACAGTCTTGTATAGTGTAGTGACATTGTTGTGGTGATGGTCGACAGTCTTGTATAGTGTAGTGACATTGTTGTGGTGATGGTCGACAGTCTTGTATAGTGTAGTGACATTGTTGTGGTGATGGTCGACAGTCTTGTATAGTGTAGTGACATTGTTGTGGTGATGGTCGACAGTCTTGTATAGTGTAGTGACATTGTTGTGGTGATGGTCGACAGTCTTGTATAGTGTAGTGACATTGTTGTGGTGATGGTCGACAGTCTTGTATAGTGTAGTGACGTTGTTGTAGTGATGGTCGACAGTCTTGTATAGTGTAGTGACATTGTTGTGGTGATGGTCGACAGTCTTGTATAGTGTAGTGACATTGTTGTGGTGATGGTCGACAGTCTTGTATAGTGTAGTGACGTTGTTGTGGTGATGGTCGACAGTCTTGTATAGTGTAGTGACGTTGTTGTGGTGATGGTCGACAGTCTTGTATAGTGTAGTGACATTGTTGTGGGGATGGTCGACAGTCTTGTATAGTGGTGTGACCTTGTTGTGGTGATGGTCGACAGTCTTGTATAGTGTAGTGACATTATTGTGGTGATGGTCGACAGTCTTATATAGTGTAGTGACATTGTTGTGGTGATGGTCGACAGTCTTATATAGTGTAGTGACATTGTTGTGGTGATGGTCGACAGTCTTGTATAGTGTAGTGACGTTGTTGTAGTGATGGTCGACAGTCTTGTATAATGTAGTGACGTTGTTGTAGTGATGGTCGACAGTCTTGTATAGTGTAGTGACGTTGTTGTGGTGATGGTCGACAGTCTTGTATAGTGTAGTGACATTGTTGTGGTGATGGTCGACAGTCTTGTATAGTGTAGTGACATTGTTGTGGTGATGGTCGACAGTCTTGTGTAGTGTAGTGACATTGTTGTGGTGATGGTCGACATTCTGATATAGTGTAGTGACATTGTTGTGGTGATGGTCGACATTCTGATATAGTGTAGTGACGTTGTTGTAGTGATGGTCGACAGTCTTGTATAGTGTAGTGACGTTGTTGTGGTGATGGTCGACAGTCTTGTATAGTGTAGTGACATTGTTGTGGTGATGGTCGACAGTCTTGTATAGTGTAGTGACATTGTTGTGGTGATAGTCGACAGTCTTGTATAGTGTAGTGACATTGTTGTGGTGATGGTCGACATTCTGATATAGTGTAGTGACATTGTTGTGGTGATGGTCGACAGTCTTGTATAGTGTAATGACATTGTTGTGGGGATGGTCGACAGTGTTGTACAGTGTACTGAGGTTCTTGTGGTGATTTAATTTTTTTATTATTATTTTCTACCACAGACGTGGCCACACATTTACAATGCTAACCAGCATATATAAATTTTCTTCTGTCCTCCATGGACAGGGTTAGAGATGTGTTAAACATACAGTTCAGGGGTTTATTGAACAATCAACCACAGAAGGTGATTCGGTACTTTTAAAATGCTAAGCTAACCTACATACCTAAATACATAGATACACAGATTACGTATGCCCTACATAAGTGTTCGATGTCTTTTACATAGTGCCATAATGGCATTTACAAAGGTGAAATGTAATTCTGATCAGCTTCCATATATACTTTATACACATACATATACATGCACACACACATATATAAGTAGTGTAAATGACGACTAGAACCCCGTGCACCATCTGGCCAGGTGAGCTCATTAGAGCCAGCTGGCCTGTGGTGCTCAGGTATGTAGCCACATAATGTTGTAAGGGGATTTNCAATGCTCTTACTACATTCCATGTTGTTAGAATGCAAAGGAGTCTTTACTCTCAGTTACAAGACTTCAACCAATTGGGGCTACTTCAGCTTTCTAATGCTGTAGCAGTGGAATCTGCAAACAATGTTGATGCTATGTTGCTGAATTTTCTGATCGGTTTAAATCCATAGGTTGTTATACTGATAGCAAGGTACATCTGCATATCAACCCAGATGTAATTCCAGTTGCCCAACCACATCGCCGACAACCATTCCATACTCGCAGAAAGTCGATGCCGAACTGGATAGGCTGATAGAACTAGATATCATTGAACCGGTAACAGGCCCAACACCATGGGTAAGCCCAATTGTCACTCCACCAAAGCCGAAGAATCCAGATGAGATACGCATTTGTGTAGACATGCGTGTTCCCAACAAGGCAATAATGCGTGAACGCCATCCTACACCCACTGTAGATGATATGATTTACCGCTTGAATGGTGCAACTGTATTCAGCAAGTTATTTAAAACAGGGCTATCATCAGCTTGAACTTGATGATGAGGTCGATTCATCACAACGTTTACGACACATCGAGGTCTGTATAGGTACAAGCGCCTGAGTTTTGGTATAACAGTGCTGCTGAAGTATTCCAGCATATCATCAGCCAGGTATTGCAAGATATACCTAATGCTGACAACATGTCTGATGACATCATTGTTTATGGCCGTACCCAAGCTGAACACGACAAAGCTCTTCGTGCAACATTGCAACGCTTACGAGAAAAGAATTTGACGCTAAGCCGAGCAAAGTGTGAGTTCAATCAACATAAATTGAATTCTTTGGACATGTACTTAGTGACAAAGGTCTGTCTCCAGATCCTAAGAAAGTTGCAGATATCAAGAATGCTGCACCTCCTCAACATCCACTGAAGTACATAGTTTTCTGGGAATGGCAAACTACTGTTCTCGCTTCATTCCAGATTTTGCTACCATTACGAAGCCTCTACGTGAGCTCCTGAAGAAAAATGCATCATGGTACTGGAGCGATATCGAGCAAAATGCATTTGATGCTGTGAAAGATGCACTAGTAGAAAATGCGACTGCTGCGTACTTTGATCCATCAATGGACACTGAGTTAACGTGGATGCTAGTCCTGTTGGTTTAGGTGCTGTGTTAGCCCAACACAAACCTGGTCAACCAGATTCCAGAGTTGTAATTGCCTACGCCAGCCGTTCTCTCACAGATGTTGAGCAACGATACAGTCAGACAGAGAAGGAAGCTCTTGCTCTTGTATGGGGCTGTGAACACTTCAATGTGTATCTGCTTGGTGCACCCTTTACCACGATAGTCACTGACCACAAACCGTTGGAGACCATCTTCAATAATCCAAAGTCCAAACCACCAGCTCGCATTGAGAGATGGGCTCTTCGTCTGCAACCATATAACTTTACGGTGAAATACAAGCCGGTGCAGGCAATCCCGCTGATTACATCAGTCGACATCCTGCCAACAGTTTCACCATCACCAAGCATCAGCAAGTTGCCGAGGAATATGTACACTCTGTAACCTGTGATGCAGTCCCTAAGGCTCTACTCTTGATGAAATCCGTACTGCAACCCTAGAGGACCCAACTCTACAAGCAACAGTGGATGCATTGACTAAGAAAAGTTTCCACGCATCCCACCCTCAGGAGTTGACCAAGATGCATTCAAAGCACTTGAACGCATCCAGACAGAATTAAGTGTTACGCAACAACGCGACACCGTGCTGCGAGGTACTCGTATCGTTATTCCAGCTGTTCTCCAGCAACGTGCTCTGAAGCTTGCACATCAAGGACACCAAGGTCTTGTAAGGACCAAACAGCTGCTACGAGAAAAGGTGTGGTTTCCTGGCATTGATCGTCAAGCAAAGGACATGCATGATGCCTGTGTCCCTTGCCAAGCTGCAGTGGATACTTCAAGACCAACACCTCTACAACCTTCACCACTACCTGCTGCACCATGGATGGAAGTATCGATGGATTTCTGGGGACCGCTACCAACTGGAGAGTACTTGATGGTAGTCATTGATGATCACTCACGCTATCCAGAAGTAGAAATCATCACTTCCACATCTGCAAAGGCTGTCATCCCGAAGCTCAACAAGATCTTTTCAAACTTTGGCATTCCTGAAGTTGTCAAGACGGACAATGGACCACCATTTAATGGACAAGACTTTGTCAACTTTGCTGAGCATATTGAATTCAAACACCGCCGTGTGATGCCACTACATCCACAAGCAAATGGAGAAGTCGAGAGATTCATGCAACCTCTCATGAAAGCTGTACGCTGTGCTCATGCCGAAGGACGATCCTGGAAACAAGCTATGTATGCTTTTCTCAGGAACTACCGTGCAACACCGCATGGAACACTGGGCAAGTCGCCTGGCGAACTTTTATTTGGACGTCCTATGAGAATCGCACTACCTGTCATGCCAGCCAAAGTAACGGATAAACGTCTCGCTCAGAAAGATGCACTAGCGAAGGGCAAAATGAAAATTGCTCATGATCAACGTGCAAAGGAACAATTCATAAAGGTTGGAGGTACTGTTCTTGTTAAAAAGAAAAAAGAGGGAAAGTTAGATATTCCGTATGATACAAAACCATATAAAGTGATTAGTGTAAAAGGAACTATGGTAACAGCGAGTAATAGAGATCATAGTATAACACAGGATGTATGATACAAAATCATAGTATAACACAGGATGTATGATATTCCGTATGATACAAAACCATATAAAGTGATTAGTGTAAAAGGAACTATGGTAACAGCGAGTAATAGAGATCATAGTATAACACGTAATATGGCTTATTTCAAAGTGATTCCAAATAGTGTAGAAAATGATGAAGTGCAAAGTCGTGCAAAAGAAAAAGAATAAATGAGTTATAACTCGATAAACAATTCATCGAGGGATATTCTTGTACTCAAGGACTCTCGTCCTAAACGTCATGTTAAACGCCCTACACGATTTGATGATTAATTGTGTTCCTATGTAATGCAAAGTATTTACTTGTTATGCTAGACTAAATTTAATATTGTTTGAATAATGCAGATCTCTCATTCAATATTTTGTAACTTTGTATTACAGTTTCTTTCATGTTTGTTTAACATTGCAAATGTATTTTTAACATTGAAATCCTTTGTGGTAAAGATTGTTTAAATTCTTTGTGTGCTTAATTAATGTTAAATATATGCAATATCTCTTGACATGTTAATAACTTACTTTGTGTCAATAACTTTGCTTTGTGCTACAAGCATGGTAGACATCCTGTTTTCATTCTTTTTAAAGAAAAGGAGGGATGTCATGTTCACAGAAAATGGTACCATCCGTTTTCTATGTGCGGCGGCTGGACGCCACGAGAGAGAAGGTAAACAAAGCACAGGACGCCTGCCAAGCTTGGGAGCTCTAGTCATGTAATCATTTATAAGTATTAAAGTCAGTAAGCAGGAATGACTTTACATCAACCTTACTACCAAGACTATCTCAGCTATATACAGATACCACAGGAGTGGGTGCTGTGCCTGCGACGCCTGATTGCCTGTCTGCTGCTCCGCCTGTTGAGGCGAATTCTACCGCCTGCGCGACGCATCTGGTGCCTGCTGTGGCCCCTGGGCTGTTGAGCCGGTGTGTGTGGGTGTCGGGCAGTCGCCTGAGCTGCGTGTTGTGCAGGTTGTCCCGGTGGAGGTCCATGTCCCGCCCCCGCCTGTGGATGTGATACCGGCTCCCGGGAATGCGGGTTCTGCTGTTTTAGAGGGGGTGCTTCGGCAGGGGGAGGTGCCTGCCGTGCCTGTGTGTGCTGACGACTGTAGTTCTGCTCTTTCCATCCCTTTGCAGAAGCGTGCACGTCAGTGTTCTGAGGCTGTTTCCCAGGATGATGTGGACAGTGTGGGTGATGTGGCCTCTGTGGACTCTTCGGACGGTGCTGGTGTGACCTGTGTGGATGTGAAGATGGTGGCCGTGCCTGCGGCGGGGCCTGCTGGGCGGCGACCTGTCTCGAAGCGTTCTCGGCGGGCTCGGAGTGTGTCTCCCCTTCGTGGTGTGCCTTGGGAGGAGGTGGGGGAGTATGATGATCTGGCGCCCCCCGCCGAGGATGATGGTGCTGTGAGGGACTCCGAAGTTGCTACCTGTGCCTCTCCTCCTGCGTCTCCTGCTGTTGGATCTCCACAGTGGGGGGTTGTCCCTGATGCTCGGGACCTCGTCGTGATGTTGCGGAAAGATGTGCGCCGGGGGGCCTCGGGTCCTGTACCCGGTGGTGGGGTCGGTGCCGCGCCTGCATCCCCTGCTGTATCCCCTCCTTCCTTGCTCCGGTCTGGGGGTTCCCTAGTCCCGTCTGCTGGGGTCGTGCCCTGTGAGGGTCCGGAGTTGGGCCCTTATCGAGATGCCCGGGTGCTTCCGATCCCGTGGTGCTCGTCCACTATCTGGGTGTCGCGGGTGAAGGAGTTTGTGTATCGGGTGCCGGAGTGGATGTCTCAGCCGAGGGCGCCGCATGGTGACCGGCTGCCCGCTGACCAGCGGGTGATTTGGGAAGCGTACTGCTTGCGCTTTCCGATACACAAGTTTCCGGAGAAGTATTAGTTTCCCGTCTTGCCCACACTGCTAAGCCGTGCGTGGGTCAGCTGCCACCGTGACCACGACGCCCCGCCTCCCAGTGCGAGGTGTCACCCTCTAACGTTCGACTCTGTTTTCGCCGCCTCTCCTCTCTCTACGGCCCATCACGTCTGCCGCTTTTGACTTTCTTCTAATCCTAACCGTCAACGCATCTCCTTACGTCTGTCCTGGTGCAGTCATCGGGAGGGTTAACCCTTCATGCAAACTGCACCTATTCTCAAGAAGAAGAAGAAGACTTTCATCTTTCGTCCTTGGTTGGTCGTCACCTACCAGCACAATGTATTAAAAGATGGGAAACTGCGATTAATAGGAGGGCCAACAGTTATAGTTCAGCACTTATATCGTAGATGGCGCCGCGGTCCATCACCACACATTATATAAGACTGTCGACCATGACCAGAACCACGTCACCCACACACTATACGAGACTGTCGACCATGACCAGAACCACGTCACCCTCACACTATACGAGACTGTCGACCATGACCAGAACCACGTCACCCTCACACTATACGAGGCTATCAACCATCACCTCAACAACGTCACCACACACTGCACAAAACTGTCGACCATTACCATAACAACGTCTCTACACTATAGAAGATTGTCGACCATCACCCCAACAACATCACCACGCAGTATATATAACTGTCGACAATCACCACAACAACGTCACTACACACTGGTGATGACTGTCGACAATCACCACAACAACGTCACTACACACTGGTGATGAATGTCGACAATCACCACAACAACGTCACTACACACTGGTGATGAATGTCGACAATCACCACAACAACGTCACTACACACTGGTAACTGATCGGCCAGTGCACAGGGCTCGAAATTCTGTTGCCCGGTTTCGATTCCCATACAAAGCAGAAACAAATGGGCAAAGTTTCTATTACTCTGATGCTCCTGTTACCTAGCAATAAATAGGTACCTGGGAGTTAGACAGCTGATACTGAGCTGCTTCTTGGGTGTGTGTGTGTGAATAAAATAGAAGTTAGTTACAGTTGATTGATTGACAGTTGAGAGGAGGTCCAAAAGAGCAGAGCTGAACACCCGCATGAACAACAAGATTGTTGACCATCACCACAACAACCTCACCACACACTATATAAGATTGTCGACCATGACAACAACAACGTCACCACACACTATATAAGATTGTCGACCATGACAACAACAACGTCACTACACACTATTCAAGACTGTCAACCATCACCTCAACAATGTCACTACACTATCATAGACTGTCGACTATCACCAAAACATTGTCACCACACACTATACAAGACTGTCAACCATAACCACAACAATGTCACTACACACTATACAAGACTGTCGGCTATCACCACAACAACGTCACCACTCACTGTACAAGACTGTCTACCATCACACCGACAACAACGTCACCACACACACTATACAACACTGTCGACCATCAACACAACAACGTCACTGCACTATACAAGACTGTCGACCTCACCTCAACAACGTCACCATACACTATACAAGACTGTCGACAATACCTTCAACAACCTCACCACACACTTCACAAGACTGTTGACCATAACTACAACAACGTTATTACACTCTGGTAGCTTTGTGGATAGTGAGCTAGACTCGTAATTCTGTTGCCCGGGTTTGATTCCCTGACAAGGCAGAAACAAATGGGTAAAGTTTCTTTTACCCTGATGCGCCTGTTACCAAGCAGTAAATAGGTACATGGGAGTTAGACAGCTGTTTCTGAACTGATTCTTGGGTGTGTGTATGTGTGTGTGCAAAAAAATACAAGTTATTTACAGTTGATTGATTGACAGTTGAGAGGAGCCTCGCCAAACACACACCGAAACTACGACGTTGGTACAACGTTCGAACAAGTTTTAACACCTCCTAACCAGTTATTACCAATAGAGCAAGTTGTAACAACGTTCTAATACGTCATAAACACGTAAAGCCAAAATGTAACAACTTTATTACAGTTGTAACAAGCGTAAAATAGAGACAGTTTCGGTTTGTGTTTCCAGAGCTAGGTCCGAAGGAGCACAGCTCAACCCCCGGAAGAACAACTAGGTGACAGCACTGTACAAGACTGTCGACCATCACCTCAACAACGTCACTACACTATAATAGACTGTCGACTATCACCACAACAACGTCACCACACACTACACAGACTGTCAATCATAACGACAACTATGTCACCACACACTCCTCAAGTCTGTCGACCATCACCACAACAGCGTCACCACACACTATACAAGACTTTCGGCAAACATAAGAACCACGTCACTATACACTACAAAAGACTGTCGACCATCACCTCAACAACGTCACTACACTATACAAGACTGTCGACCTACAACACAACAACGTCACTACACTATACAAAACTGTCGACCATCACAACAACAACAACGTCAATACACTATACAAGACTGTCGACCATCACCACAGCTACGTCACCACACACACTATATAAGACTGTCTACTATATCAACACAAGACTGTCTACTATATCAACACAAGACTGTCTACTATATCAACAAAAACTTCCCTACACTATTCAAGAGTGCCATCCATCACCACAACAAAGTCACTACACTATTCATGATTGTCGACCATCACCACAACAAAATCACTATACTATTCATGATTGTCGACCATCACCACAACAAAGTCACTATACTATTCATGATTGTCGACCATCACCACAACAAAGTCACTACACTATTCATGATTGTCGACCATCACCACAACAAAGTCACTATACTATTTATGATTGTCGACCATCACCACAACAAAGTCACTATACTATTCATGATTGTCGACCATCACCACAACAAAGTCACTATACTATTCATGATTGTCGACCACCACCACAATAACGTCACCAAACTTTATTCAATACTATCGACTATCACCACAACAACGTCACCACACACTGTTCAAAATAGTCGACCATCAACACAACAACGTCACTACACTATACAAGACTGTCGACCATAACCACAACAACGTCACTACACTATACAAGACTGTCGACCATAACCACAACAACGTCACAACACTATACAAGACTGTCGACCATAACCACAACAACGTCACAACACACTATACAAGGCTGTCGACCATCACCTCAACAGTGTCACTACACTCTAAAAGATTATCCACCATAACCACAACAACGACACTACACACTATTCAAGACTTTCTCCAGTCGCCACAGCACCGTCACCACACACGATACAAGACTGTCGACCATCACCACAACAACGTCACTACAACTGGAAGCTTAGCGAAAAGTGCGCAGGACTCGTAATTCTGTTGCCCGGGTTCGATTCCGAGACCAGGCAGAAACAAAGGGGCAAAGTTAATTTTACCCTGAAGCCCCTGTTACCCAGCAGTTACCTAGCAGCTGTTACGGAGCTGCTTCCTGGGGGTGTATGTGTGAAAAAAATAGAAGTTGTTTACAGTTGATTGATTGACAGTTGAGAGGAGGTCTAAAAGAGCAGAGCTCAACTCCCACAGGAACAACTTGGTGAATACACTGTACAAGACTGTTAGCCATCACATTTCCGTCGTCACCACACACTATTCAAAACTATCGCCTGTCACCACACTCAAGACAAGACTGTCGACCATCACCACAACAATGTCACCCCACAAAATATAAGACTGTCGACCATCACCACAACAACGTCACCACGCTATAATAGACTGTCGACTATCACCACAACAACGTCACCACACACTTTACAAAATTCCCGACCTTCACCCCAACAACGTCACCACACACTATACAAGACTGTCGACTAGAACAGCAACAACACAACACTATACAAGACTGTCGAACCTAACCACAACCACGTCACCACACACAATACACAAGACTGTCGACCAGAACAACAACAACGTCACTACACTATACAAGGCTGTCGTCCAAAACAACAACAACGTCACTACACTAACGAAGACTGTCGACAATCACCACAACAAAGTCACTACACTATTCAAGACAGTCGCCCGTCGCCAAAGCAACGTCACCACACACTTTACAAAACTGTCGACCATCACCTCAACAACGTCACCACACACTTTACAAAACTGTCGACCATCACTACAACTACATCACACACACTCTACAAGACAGACGACCATAACCCCAACAACGTCACTATATTAAACAAGATTGTCGAACCTAACCACAACAACGTCACCACACACTATATAAGACTGTTGGCCATCATCACAACATCGTCACCACGCACTATATAAGACTGTCGGCCATCACCACAACAACGTCACCACGCACTATATAAGACTTTTGATCATCACCTCAACCACGTCTCCAAACACAATACACAAGACTGTCGACCATAACAACAACAACGTCATCACACTATACAAAACTGTCGACCATTACCACAACAAAGACACTACACTATACAAGATTGTCGAACATCACCACAAATTCGTCACCACACACTATTCAAAATTGTCGACCATCACCACCACATCGTCACCACACACTATATCAGAACTGTCGACCATCACCAAAACAACGTCACCACACAGGTCAGTGTCCTTGACTTGTATATCCTGCAAGGTGATGGACAAGATCGTGAGAAAAAACTTAGTAACACATCTGGAAGGAAGGAACTTTGTGACACACCACCAACATGGGTTCAGGGAGGGTAAATCTTGCCTTACTGGCTTAATAGAATTCTACGACCAGGTGACAAAGAATAAGCAAGAAAGAGAAGGCTGGGCGGACTGCATTTTCTTGGATTGTTGGAAAGCCTTTGACACAGTTCCTCATATGAGGCTGGTACATAAGCTGGAGAGACAGGCAGGTGTAGCTGGTAAGTTGCTCCAGTGTATAAGGGAGTACCTAAGCAATAGGAAGCAGAGAGTTACGGTGAGGGGTGAGACCTCAGATTGACGTGAAGTCACCAGTGGAGTCCCACAGGGCTCTGTACACGGTCCTATCTTGTTTCTGATATATGTAAATGATCTCCCGGAGGGTATAGATTAATTTCTCTCAATGTTTGCTGACGATGCGAAAATTATGAGAAGAATTAAGACAGAGGAGGACTGCCTGAGGCTTCAAGAAGACCAAGACAAGCTGTAGGAATGGTCGAACAAATGATTTTAGAGTTTAACACAAGAAAATGTAATGTAATGGAGATAGGTGTAGGGAGCCGGAAGGCAGATACAAGGTGTCATCTGGGAGATGAAATTCTGCAAGAGTCAGAGAGAGAAAAAAGATTTCGGGTTAATATCACGCCAGACCTGTCCCCTGCAGCCCATATCAAGAGGATAACATCAGCGGCATATGCCAGGCTGGCCAACATAAGAACGGCATTCAGAAACTTGTGTAAGGAATCACTCAGAACTTTGTATATCACATATGTCAGGTCAATCCTGAAGTATGCAGCCTCAGCACGGAGTCCATATCTAGTCAAGGATAAGACTAGACTGGAAAAGGTTCAAAGGTTTGCCACCAGACTAGTAACCGAGCTGAGAGGTATAAGCTACGAGGAGAGACTACGGGAATTAAACCTCACTTTGCTGGAAGACAGAAGAGTTAGGGTGGACATGATCACCACATTCAAGATTCTCAAGGGAAATGATTGTCTAGATAGAGACAGGCATTATAACACAAGGGGCACACGCAATCGGGGACACACGTTGAAACTGAGTGCTGAAATGAGCCACAGAGATATTAAAAAGAACTTTTTTAGTGTCAGAGTGGTTGACAAAAGAATGCTTTAGGAAGTGATGTGGTGGAGGCTGACTCCATACACAGTTTCAAGTGTAGATATGATAGAGCCCAATAGGCTCAGGAACCTGTACACCTGTTGATTGACGGTTGAGAGGCGGGACCAAAGAGCCAGAGCTCAAATCCCGCAAGCACAATTAGGTGAGTACAATTACGTGAGAACACACTATACAAGACTGTCGGACATCACCTCATCAACGTCACCACACACTGTTCAAAATAGTCGACCATCAACACAACAGCGTCACTACACTATACAAGACTGTCGACCATAACCACAACAACGTCACCACACACTATACAAGACTGTCGACCATCACTACAACAACATCACCACACACTATACAAGACTGTCGACCATCACTACAACAACGTCACTACACTATACAAGACTGTCGACCATCACTACAACAACATCACCACACACTATACAAGACTGTCGACCATCACTACAACAACGTCACCACACACTATACAAGACTGTCGACCATCACTACAACAACGTCACCACACACTACACAAGACTGTCGATCGTAAGTATAGCAACGTATCTGCACTATACAAGGGGACAACAGTGACACAAGACACTGAGCATCACTAACTGCTACACGTCACTGTCTCATGACTCAGGGACAACAGTGACACAAGACACTGAGCATCACTAACTGCTACACGTCACTGTCTCATGACTCAGGGACAACAGTGACACAACACACTGAGCATCACTAACTGCTACACGTCACTGTCTCATGACTCAGGGACAACAGTGACACAAGACACTGAGCATCACTAACTGTTACACGTCACTGTCTCATGACTCAGGGACAACAGTGACACAAGACACTGAGCATCACTAACTGTTACACGTCACTGTCTCATGACTCAGGGACAACAGTGACACAACACACTGAGCATCACTAACTGCTACACGTCACTGTCTCATGACTCAGGGACAACAGTGACACAACACACTGAGCATCACTAACTGCTACACGTCACTGTCTCATGACTCAGGGACAACAGTGACACAAGACACTGAGCATCACTAACTGTTACACGTCACTGTCTCATGACTCAGGGACAACAGTGACACAAGACACTGAGCATCACTAACTGCTACACGTCACTGTCTCATGACTCAGGGAGAACAGTGACACAAGACACTGAGCATCACTAACTGCTACACGTCATTGTCTCATGACTCAGGGACAACAGTGACACAAGACACTGAGCATCACTAACTGCTACACGTCACTGTCTCATGACTCACGGGACAACAGTGACACAAGACACTGAGCATCACTAACTGCTACACGTCCCTAACCACCACAAAGCCCTTCACTTGCTATTGGACAATTCGAAACTAACTATATTTAGAGCATCTGAGATATATATATGTATGCTGGCAGTGTTGTGGTCAACTGTTATTGTTAGTGTTACCTTGTGTCGTGGTCCCTTCCCGTTTGTAGACTTACTGCACTAAGATAAGTATGGTTTAGTTACAATGCCTCTTCCTTCCCTTCCTTACATGCTTGTGCGGAGGCAAAGGTCGCGGTAAAGTCAAGCGACGGATCCGTCGGGTTCAGGTGACGGAGGACAACATGTCCGAGGACAGTCCTTATGACTGGCCTAACGAGGGCTGGGAAGATAGACAAGATGTGGGCCGCTGGATCTACCGCGGAGACCGGGCCGCCTTCACCACACGACGCCACCAAACCGAGCAAATGTTGAAGGAGGCCAAGGTCTTTGACCGACAGCACAGGAAAGATATTTTTTCCACGAGATTCTTCGGTTAACTTAGATTCTTCGATACCGCAGAGGCCTCGCTTCTTACAGGTCCGCGTTCGATCCCCGACGCTCGGCTCCTCACCAGGCGATGCTATGAGATGCAAAAAGTCTTAGAGGATGAGAACATTTTTGTTCCCTTACAGATTAAGAGAAAGGTTTACGAAAGATACTTGGATTCTTCAGTCCAACAACAGGGGCTCGTCGATAGCGCAGAGGCTTCGCTCCTCACAGAGGTTTGTTTGATCTCAGACCATCGAAGTGGTTGGGCACGATTCCTTCCCTCCATCCAGTGTCAGTGTCATATCATCAAATTTCTTTCAATTACCATTTTGTTATTCTGGATAAGGGCTTTAGCCTCCATTTGACCAAACTAACCTGGTTCATTGGGTCAGCCAATACTTTGCTGACATGCATAACTCAACAACATGCATAACTCTGCCCATTGTTTCTCTCCGGCGCCGGGGATCGAACCCGGGACCACAGTATCACGTGCGCAGTGTTCTGTCCGCTCATCCATCGGCTCCCTGGTGAGAGCCAGGGACCTGCACAACATGCGAGAATTCTAACCCTTATGATAACAACACAACATGCAGGCATATTTAACCTTATGATAACAACACAACATGCAGGCATATTTAACCTTATGATAACAACACAATATGCAGGCATATTTAACCTTATGATAACAACACAACATGCAGGCATATTTAACCTTATGATAACAACACAATATGCAGGCATATTTAACCTTATGATAACAACACAACATCCAGGCATATTTAACCTTATGATAACAACACAATATGCAGGCATATTTAACCTTATGATAACAACACAACATGCAGAAATACATAATCTTATTGTAACAACACAATATACAGGCATTTGTTAACCTTACGATAACACAATATGCAGGGATTTGATAACCTTTCGGACGCAAGATAACATGCAGGAACACCTAACCATAAGATAATAACACAATAGGCAGGAATTCTTAACCTTATGATAATAAGAAAACATGCTGCAACAATAGGATAAACTTATGAAACAACACACCACGCAGTAATACTTAACCTTACGGTATCAATACAACATGCAGGCATATGATAATCTTATGATAACACAACATGCAACACTATTTAACCTTATGATAACAACACAACATGTAGTAGCAGGCATCCATCAGTCTCAGGAGACTTTGGAGTTGCGCTCTGGTGTCGGCCTGGTCTGGAGTGGCAAGTGTACTATGACTACAACATGTCATCATATGACAACAACACAACGTGCAGAAATTTACGTTGTTGTGGTGATGGTCGACAGTCTTGTATAGTGTAGTGACGTTGTTGTAGTGATGGTCGACAGTCTTGTATAGTGTAGTGACGTTGTTGTAGTGATGGTCGACAGTCTTGTATAGTGTAGTGACGTTGTTGTAGTGATGGTCGACAGTCTTGTATAGTGTAGTGACGTTGTTGTAGTGATGGTCGACAGTCTTGTATAGTGTAGTGACGTTGTTGTAGTGATGGTCGACAGTCTTGTATAGTGTAGTGACGTTGTTGTAGTGATGGTCGACAGTCTTGTATAGTGTAGTGACTTTTTGTAGTGATGGTCGACAGTCTTGTATAGTGTAGTGACGTTGTTGTGGTGATGGTCGACAGTCTTGTATAGTGTAGTGACGTTGTTGTAGTGATGGTCGACAGTCTTGTATAGTGTAGTGACGTTGTTGTAGTGATGGTCGACAGTCTTGTATAGTGTATTGACGTTGTTGTAGTGATGGTCGACAGTCTTGTATAGTGGTGTGACCTTGTTGTAGTGATGGTCGACAGTCTTGTATAGTGTAGTGACGTTGTTGTAGTGATGGTCGACAGTCTTGTATAGTGGTGTGACCTTCTTGTGGTGATGGTCGACAGTCTTGTATAGTGTAGTGACGTTGTTGTAGTGATGGTCGACAGTCTTGTATAGTGTAGTGACGTTGTTGTAGTGATGGTCGACAGTCTTGTGTAGTGTAGTGACGTTGTTGTGGTGATGGTCGACAGTCTTGTATAGTGTAGTGACGTTGTTGTAGTGATGGTCGACAGTCTTGTATAGTGGTGTGACCTTCTTGTGGTGATGGCCGACAGTCTTGTATAGTGTAGTGACGTTGTTGTAGTGATGGTCGACAGTCTTGTATAGTGTAGTGACGTTGTTGTAGTGATGGTCGACAGTCTTGTATTGTGTATTGACGTTGTTGTAGTGATGGTCGACAGTCTTGTATAGTGTAGTGACGTTGTTGTGGTGATGGTCGACAGTCTTGTATTGTGTATTGACGTTGTTGTAGTGATGGTCGACAGTCTTGTATAGTGGTGTGACCTTCTTGTGGTGATGGTCGACAGTCTTGTATAGTGTAGTGACGTTGTTGTAGTGATGGTCGACAGTCTTGTATAGTGGTGTGACTTTGTTGTAGTGATGGTCGACAGTCTTGTATAGTGTAGTGACGTTGTTGTAGTGATGGTCGACAGTCTTGTATAGTGTAGTGACGTTGTTGTAGTGATGGTCGACAGTCTTGTATAGTGGTGTGACCTTCTTGTGGTGATGGTCGACAGTCTTGTGAAAGATCTGGTGACGTTGTTGTAGTGATGGTCGACAGTCTTGTATAGTGTAGTGACGTTGTTGTAATGATGGCCGACAGTCTTGTATAGTGGTGTGACCTTCTTGTGGTGATGGTCGACAGTCTTGTATAGTGTAGTGACCTTGTTGTGGTGATGGTCGACAGTCTTGTATAGTGGTGTGACCTTGTTGTGGTGATGGTCGACAGTCTTGTATAGTATAGTGACATTGTTGTGGTGATGGTCGACAGTCTTGTATAGTGTAGTGACATTGTTGTGGTGATGGTCGACAGTCTTGTATAGTGGTGTGACCTTGTTGTGGTGATGGTCGACAGTCTTGTATAGTGGTGTCACCTTGTTGTAGTGATGGTCGACAGTCTTGTATAGTGGTGTGACCTTGTTGTGGTGATGGTCGACAGTCTTGTATAGTGGTGTCACCTTGTTGTAGTGATGGTCGACAGTCTTGTATAGTGGTGTGAACCTGGTAAGGTCGCCAGGGAGCCGGTCGGCCGAGCGGACAGCACGCTGGACTTGTGATCCTGTGGTCCTGGGTTCGATCCCAGGCGCCGGCGAGAAACAATTGGCAGAGTTTCTTTCACCCTATGCCGATGTTACCTAGCAGTAAAATAGGTACCTGGGTGTTAGTCAGCTGTCACGGGCTGTTTCCTTGGGGGTGGAGGCCTGGTCGAGGACCGGGCCGCGGGGACACTAAAAAGCCCCGAAATCATCTCAAGATAACCTCAAGAGATGACCTTGTTGTGGTGATGGTCGACAGTCTTATATGATGGGCTCACCATAGCCCGTGCTGCTTGGAACTTATTTTTCCAGGTAGCAAATCTTAAACAACAACAACAGTCTTATATAGTGTAGAGACATTGTTGTGGGGATGGTCGACAGTGTTGTACAGTGTACTGAGGTTCTTGTGGTGATTTAATTTTATTATTATTATTTTCTACCACAGACGTGGCCACACATTTACAATGCTAACTCGCATATATACATTTTCTTCTGTCCTACATGGACAGAGTTAGAGTTGTGTTAAACATATAGTTCAAGGGTTTATTGAACAATCAACCACAGAAGGTGATTCGGTACTTTTAAAATGCTAACCTAACCTACATATGTAAATATATAGATACACAGATTTACGTATGCCCTACATAAAGTGTTCGAGGTCTTTTACATAGTGCCATTAATGTGCATTTACAAAGGTGAAATGTAATTCTGATCAGCTTCCATATATACTTATACACATACATATACATACACACATATGTATATGTACATATACATATATGCATACATATATACAAACACATGCATTCACATACATTTGTCTTTTTTACTCTGATAGGGTGAGATAGCTGATAGAGAAACTAGTGTGCAATAAAGCACTTAATCACTGAAGGTGATTAAGGTGCTTTTACAAGTTCAGGTTATATAGTTACATCACATACATACATTGTATAATTGATACATTACGTGGTCAATCTTGGGTACAAGTCCAATATATCCAGTAGTAGTATACATTCAAGTATACATTCAAATATACGCCTACTAGTAGGCATCCATCAGTCTCAGGAGACTATGGAGTTGCGCTCTGGTTGTCGGTCTGGAGTGGCCTCACCAGGGCGCAAAGCCAGGGTAGGTTGATTCGGGGGAGAAGCTGTTACCCAGGCAGCAGGTCCCCCCTCTCCACGGCGCTGAAAGTCTCCAATGGAAATGCAAACGCCAATACGATTGGTTCCAGCGCCGTCGCAGGAACTGTGAGTTCCGGGGTTGACCTCAAAGGTGGTGAAGAAGGGCACAGGGACCTCCAACCCCGGAGACCGCCGTGCTCGGTTCCGGAGAAGAACCACCCCGTCAAGGGTATGAACAACCACAGCCTCCTGATGCAGAGCCTGGGCCGCACGACCCTCGGGAGGTGGACGTCCCGGTCCCGCACCTACTGGTTCCGGACAAGGATCGTCACAGCCCCTTTTCACCCGAGGCCGGCCTCCTTCAAGACCAAGTAGAAGGAGGAGTGATAATTATTAAATACAACAATTATTATTATGATAATTGGACTTGTACCCAAGATTGACCATGTAATGTATCAATTATTATGTGTATATATCCAGTACTCATATAGTAATTACAGAGTTCAGTATACCTTAGCCCAGGAGGGCGAAAGTCAGTCAGTATAGGACATTCTACAATATAATGTTCAAGAGAGTGCATGTTTTCTCTTTCACAAAGTTGACACATTGTGTACTCGACATTTGGGTTTCGAGAAAGCTGCCAGATCCCAGGCTTGTTCTGTCCACTATAACATCACATTGTCAGGTTCTTGTTCTATTAGTCCCATATATGAATGCCTCCTCACGATATCTATCATAATATTTAATGCTGCAACTTTCAGGTCTTTGTGAATTTGTTAGGTTGGTGAGATCTTCATTAGATATTTGTTTAAGTATTCTCTTTGTCACTGCTAATGAAATACCCATATCAATTTCTACCATTGGTTTTCTACAGGTTGTCTTTGCAAGCATATCAACAGTGTTCATGCCTTGAGATGCCAACATATGGTATCCATAGGAATTTAATTTCAAATCTGTTTTCTTTAGCAGCTAAAACATTCATTCAAATATCACTGACTATTTTCTGGGTGTCACTGCTATCTGTGTTCAATGCCAGGCGTGCACTCTACGAGTCACAGTATATAAGTCCACTGCCTTTGTCTTTTAAAAATTCAGTGGCAAGGTATATGCCTGTAAGTTCGGTTTGAGTTGTACTTGCATAGTCATTGACGCGCGTCATTGCTGTATGTACGAGAGAAGATTGTTCAAATATATTACATCCGGTACATCGTCCACCCTCTTCTACAGAGCCGTCGGTATAGCACTGATACACATCGCTACCTATACTCTGAGTACTCTCAGTGATACTTATCAGTGTTAACTGTTTTAATAATGTAGAGTGCAAATCAACTGATAGATCCCAGTTATCCCATGTAGTAATCGGTTGATTAATCATTAATTGAGTTAGATACATATTTAATATTTTGATGGCGTTGGCTACCTTATAGAACCAAAATACATAATCAGATTTTGTTCTTCTTCTATAGACCTCAGGTGAGTGCAGCATATTAGAAAGTTCAGCTTGAAACTTCATGTGTTTAGATCTACTCAATGCCTTCACGCCAAAAACAGTGCTAATTGACAAAATTCTCTCACTTATGGTAGGTAATTTTAACTCTGTCTCATATTAACTATTCTCGTGGACTTTGGAGCCCCAAGGATGAGGTTCATAGCTTTATTTTGCAAGGTTTCAAGAGATTTCAGCTCTTTGTCTGTGTACAGTGTGAGATGTAGAGCATTGTAGTCAATCACAGAGCGTATAAATGATACATAAAACATTCTAGCAAGTCTCACGTTAATTCCATAATTGACACCAACAAGGACCCCCAAGGTCATTAATCTCTCCCACAGTCTCCTCTTCAGAGAAAAAAGGTACACAGGGTCGTTAATGTGGACACCAAGGTATCTATCTGTATCGGCGTTCAATCCCCGACCGTTCAAGTGGTTGGGCACCATCCCATCCCCCCCTGTCCCATCCCAAATCCTTATCCTGACCCCTTCCTAATGCTATATAGTCGTAATGGCTTGGCGCTTTCCCCCTGATAGTTCCTTCCTTCCTTCGCAGTTCTCAAGTGCTCGCCCATCTATATGATAATTGGCTGGTGGAGTACCACACTGAATGAGGGAACGAGTTTTTGTGATGATGGTCGACAGTCTCGTACAGTGTGTAGTGACGTTGTTGTAGTGATGGTCGATAATCTTATAGTGTGTGATGATGTTGGTGTGGTGATGGGAGACATTCTTATATAGTGTGAGGTGACGTTGCTTCGGTGATGGGCGACAGTCTCATATAGTGTGTATAGTGACGTTGTTGTGGTGATGGTCGACAGTCTTGTACAGTGTGTTAACGGTATTGTGGTGATGGAAGACAGTCTTGTACAGTGTCGTGAAGTTGTTGTGGTGATGGTCGACACTCTTATAGAGTGTGTAGTGACGTTGTTGAGATGATGGTTCACAATCGAATAGTGTGTAGTGAAGCTGTTGTGGTGATGGTCGTCAGTCTCGTACAGGGTAGTTTCGTTATTTTGATGGTTGTCGACAGTCTTATATAGTGTGTGGTGACGTTGTTATGGTGATGGTTGACAGTCTTGTATAGTGTAGTGCCCTTGTTGTGATGATGGTCGACAGTCTTGTATAGTGTAGTGCCCTTGTTGTGATGATGGTCGACAGTCTTGTATAGTGTAGTGCCCTTGTTGTGATGATGGTCGACAGTCTTGTATAGTGTAGTGCCCTTGTTGTGATGATGGTCGACAGTCTTGTATAGTGTAGTGCCCTTGTTGTGATGATGGTCGACAGTCTTGTATAGTGTAGTGCCCTTGTTGTGATGATGGTCGACAGTCTTGTATAGTGTAGTGCCCTTGTTGTGATGATGGTCGACAGTCTTGTATAGTGTAGTGCCCTTGTTGTGATGATGGTCGACAGTCTTGTATAGTGTAGTGCCCTTGTTGTGATGATGGTCGACAGTCTTGCAAAGCGTGTGCTCACCTATTTGCAACCCGTCCTCGACTCAAGTCCATTACATTCAGCGGTCAACCCCACAGACGCATTCATAAATTTTAACATGCTGTTCATTCAAAACGGGAATTTTCTCAATTATAAATTAATATTATAATGTAATCGCATATTGTGTATAAATAGGCATAGGTTAGGTTAGGTCAGGTGTTTAGGGTCTGCTGGCGATTATTTGTATTTGTAGTACGTGGGTGAAGCATTTACAGCGTTGTGGTTCGAACAAAATTCGTCAGTGAAGCACTTGTTCCGGATATGTTCGAACGTCATCAGTTGTGAGTCGTGTGTAAACCAGCCCGTCCTCCAAACAAAGATCCAAAAGTGATTCCATGCACCCGCCAAACCCCCTGTTTATGAATGAAAAGCGGTTTACACACGACTCACAACTGCTGACGTTCGAACATTTCCGGAACAAGTGCTTTACTGACGAATTTTGTTCAAACCACAACGTTGTAAATGCTTCACCCACGTACTACAAATACAAATAATCGCCAGCAGAACCTAAACACCTGACCTAACCTAACCTATGCCTATTTATGCACAATATGTTAATATAATATAATATTAATTTATACTTGAGAAAATTCCCGTTTTGAATGAACAGCACGTAAAAATTTATGAATGCGTCTGTGGGGTTGACCGCTGAATGTAATGGACTTGAGTCGAGGATGGGTTGGTGTAAACCGTTTTTCATTCATAAACAGGGGGTTTGGCGGGTGCATGGAATCACTTTTGGATCCTTGTTTGGAGGACGGGCTGCCTATTTGTGCCTTCAGGATCGAGTATTGACCCTTGGATCCCGCCTTCCGAGCCATCGGTTGTTTAAAGCAATGACTCTGGTCCCATTTCCCTATCATACCTAATTTTAAAATTATTAATAGAATTTGCTTTCACAACCTGCTCCTTAAGTGCATTCCATTTTTCCACTACTCTCACCCTAAAGAAAACTTCCTAATATCTCTGTGACTCATCTGAGTTTCAAGCTTCCACCCAAGTCCCTTCATTCTGATACTTTTCCGAGTGAACATTTTGTCAATTTCCTCTTTGTCAATCTTTGTCAAGTATTTTATACGCTCTTCTCATATCCCCCTCTCCCTTCTTTTTTCCTAATGTCGTAAGGCTCAGTTCTTTTAGGCGCTCTTCGTACCCCATCCATCGTAATGCTGGGACAAGTCTTGTTGCAAACAACTGAACCTTTTCCAGTTTAATTATGTGTTTCTTCAGGTAGGGACTCCATGATGGGGCGGCATACTCCAAGGCTAGCCTCACGTAGGCAGTGTAATGCGCCGTAAATGCCTCCTTACTTAGGTTTCTGAATGATGTTCTAACTTTTGCCAATATAGAGTACATTGCTGTCGATATGGTATTTACATGAGCCTCAGGAGTTAGATTAGGTGTTACGTCCACACCCAGGTCTCTTTCTCGAGTTGTCACAAGTAGGCAGTTCCCCTACATTGTGTTTTGTCCCTTTGGTCTCCTGTCACCTAATCTCATTACCATAACTTTACATTTGCTCTTGTTAAACTCTAGTAACCATTTCTCTGTCCATCTCTGCAATCTGATAAGTACTCTTGGATGATCCTAGAATCCTCATATAAGTGTGCAACCAGTCTTAGCCTAATTATTCTTTCAGCTATTTTACAGGGGATGCTTGTCAGTGATACAGGTCTATAGTCAAGGACCTCCACCCTATCCCCATTCTTGAAACCAAGTGTGTTGAAACCATGTGTATTGACGTTGTTGTGGTCATGGTGGATAGTCTTGTACAGTGTAGTGACGTTGTTGTGGTGATGGTCGACAGTCTTGTACAGTGTAGTGACGTTGTTGTGGTAATGGTCAACAGTCTTGTACAGTGTAGTGACGTTGTTGTGGTGATGGTCGACAGTCTTGTACAGTGTAGTGACGTTGTTGTGGTGATGGTCGACAGTCTTGTACAGTGTAGTGACGTTGTTGTGGTAATGGTCAACAGTCTTGTACAGTGTAGTGACGTTGTTGTGGTGATGGTCGACAGTCTTGTTCAGTGTAGTGACTTTGTTGTGGTGATGGTCGACAGTCTTGTACAGTGTAGTGACTTTGTTGTGGTGATGGTCGACAGTCTTGTACAGTGTAGTGACATTGTCATGGTGATGGTCGACAGTCTTTAATAGTGTAGTGACGTTGTTGTGATGATGATCGACAGTCTTATATAGTGTATAGTGACGTTCTAGTGAATAGTGAGCCAAGCCCCTCCTACATGTATAGGGAACCAAGACCCTTCTACATGTATAGGGAGCCAGGCCCCTCCTACATAAATACATGTATAGAGAGCCAAGCTCCTTCTACATGTATAGGGAGACAGGCCAACCCTACGTGTATATTGAGTCAGGCCCCCCTACATGTATAGGGAGCCAGGCCCCTCTACAAGTATAGAGAGCCAGGGCCCTTCCTACATGTATAGGGAGCCAGGCCCTCCCAACATGTATAGGGAGCCAGGCCCCCCTACATGTATAGGGAGCCAGGGCCCTCTACATGTATAGGGAGCCAGGCCCTCCCAACATGTATAAGGAGCCAGGCCCCCCTACATGTATAGGGAGCCAGGCCACCCCTACATGTATAGGGAGCCAGGCCCCCCTACATGTATAGGGAGCCAGGCCACCCCTACATGTATAGGGAGCCAGGCCACCCTACATGTATAGGGAGCCAGGCCACCCCTACATGTATAGGGAGCCAGGCCACCCTACATGTATAGGGAGCCAGGCCACCCCTACATGTATAGGGAGCCAGGCCACCCCTACATGTATAGGGAGCCAGGCCCCCTCTACATGTATAGGGAGCCAGGGCCCTCTACATGTATAGGGAGCCAGGCCCCCCTACATGTATAGGGAGCCAGGCCCTCCCAACATGTATAGGGAGCCAGGCCCCCCTACATGTATAGGGAGCCAGGCCCTCCCTACATGTATAGGGAGCCTGGCAACCCCTACATGTATAAAGAGCCAGGCCACCCCTACATGTATAGGGAGCAAGGCCACCCCTACATGTATAGGGAGCAAGGCCACCCTACATGTATAGGGAGCCAGGCAACCCCTACATGTATAAGGAGCAAGGCCACTCCTACATGTATAGGGAGCCAGGCCACCTCTACTTGTATAGGGAGCCAGGCCCTTCCTACATGTATAGGGAGCAAGGCCACCCCTACATGTATAGGGAGCCAGGCCACCTTTACATGTATAGGGAGCCAGGCCACCCCTACATGTATAGGAAGCCAGGCCACCTCTACATGTATAGGGAGCAAGGCCACCCCTACATGTATAGGGAGCCAGGCCACCCCTACATGTATAGGGAGCCAGGCCACCCCTACATGTATAGGGAGCAAGGCCACCTTTACATGTATAGGGAGCCAGGCCACCTCTACATGTATAGGGAGCAAGGCCACCCCTACATGTATAGGGAGCCAGGCCACCCCTACATGTATAGTGAGCCAGGCAACCCCTACATGTATAAAGAGCCAGGCCAGCCCTACATGTATAAGGAGCCAGGCCACCCCTACATGTATAGGGATCCAGGCCCCCCTACATGTATAGGGATCCAGGCCACCCCTACATGTATAGGGAGCCAGGCCACCCCTACATGTATAGGGAGCAAGGCCACCCCTACATGTATAGGAAGCCAGGCCACCCCTACATGTATAGCATGCCAGGCCACCCCTACATTTATAGGGAGCCAGGCCTCTTCCTAAATGTACTCACCTAATTGTGCTTGCGGGGGTTGAGCTCTGGCTCTTTGGTCCCGCCTCTCAACTGTCACTCAACTGATGTACAGATTCCTGAGCCTATTGGGCTCAATTATAACTACATTTGAAACTGTGTATGGAGTCAGCCTCCACCACATCGCTTCCTAGTGCATTCAACCTGTTAACTACTCTGACACTGAAAAGATTCTTTCTAACGTCTCTATGACTCATCTGGGTACTAAGTTTCCACCTGTGTCCCCCTTGTTTGTGTTCCACCCGTGCTGAAGAGTTTGTCTTTGTCCACCCTGTCAATTTCCCTGAGAATTTTGAAGGTGGTTATCATGTCTTCGCTTACTCTTCTGTTTTCCTAGGACTTGAGGTTCAGCTCCTTTAGCCTTTCCTCGTAGCTCATACCTCTCAGTTCCGGGAGGAGTCTGGTAGCATACCGCTGTATCTTCTCTAACTTTATTTTGTGTTTAAATTAACTAGGTATGGAATCCAGGCTTGAGCTGCATACTCCAGGATTGATCTTACATAAGTGGTATACAGGGTCCTGAACGATTCCTTACACAAGCTTCAAAATGTAGTTCTTATGTTGGTCTATTTTGTATATGCCGCTGATGATATCCCTTTGATGTGGGCCTCTGGGGACAGGTTCTGTTTGATATCAACCCCCAGACCTTTCTGTCTATTTGACTCTTCCAGGATTTCACCTTCCAGATGGTACTTTGTGTTCAGCCTCCTGCTCCATTCGCCTAATTTCATTACCTTACACTTTCCTGAGTTGAACTTTAGCAGCCATTTTCTAGACCATTCCTCAAGTTTGTCCAGGTCATCCTGTAGTCTCTGTCTATCTTCATCCGTCGTGATTCTTCTCATAATTTTTGCATCATCAGCAAAAATTGAGAGAAAAGAGTGTATACCCTCTGGAAGATAGTTTACAAATAATAGAAACAGGATGGGTCCAAGTATTGAGCCCTGTGGGACTCCGCTGGTGACATCTCGCCACTCTGATGTCTCCCCCCTCACTGTTACTCCCTGTTTCCTGTTTCTTAAGTACTCCCTTATCCACTGGAGCACCTTCCATTTTACTCCTGCCTGTTGCTCCAACTTTTCTAACCGTCTTTTATGGGGTACTGTGTCAAAGGCTTTCTGGCAGTCTAGGAAAATGCAGTCGGCCCACCCTTCTCTTTCTTGTCTAATTTTTGTTGACTGGTCATAGAATTCTATTAAATCTGTGAGGCACGATTTACCATCTCTGAACCCATGTTGGTGCTGTGTTACAAAGTTATTTCCCTCCAAATGCTCTATGAGCCTTTTCCCTCACGATCTTCTCCATCACCTTTCATGGTATACAAGTTAGGGAAACTGGCCTGTAGTTCAGTGCCTCTTACCTGTCACCCCACCCCCCCTCCCCACTCAGCTCGTTGATGCCGTGAGGGGGGCTTAGTGGGCGGCTGCCGGAGTGTAATGCTCCTTGGGACAGTCCTCTGTCATTTTGTAGCCTTGTGCTCCTGCTGCCGTCCTCTCCAATTGTGCTGAGCTACTTTTCCTTTTCCTTCTGTTTCGTTTTTCTCCCCCCTCTTCTCCTATCTGCTTGCCGTTTCCTGCCGACCTTTTGCTTGTTTTGGTTATTCCTTTGGACTTCTTCTATTTTGACGCCCGGGTGATTGAGGAGGCATACTCTTGCACCCGTAGAACTGTAGTACCCAACGTCGAGAGCGAGGGGAACCTTTTGTTGTCAATCCCCTTTTTGTCATTGAACCCGATCTCGACGGACTGTCGGTTCTTAAAGTGGCGTTTGTGGGGCGTATACTCACGACGCACCCCTAGGAGGCCCCGGCATGATCGGTGATAGCTTCTTGTTGGGTGTCCTGCCTCTAATTGTGGCTCCATGGTGGGTGTAGGGGCACATTCGTGAATGAATGTTTTTTCTCGTAGCGATAAATATACTGTTTCTCCTATACCTTCTCAGGCTCGTGGGGTGGGCGACCAAGCCCCCGAGTCGGTCCGTGTTGGAAGACCGGGCTCTGTAGCCTCCGCTGCATTGGGCCTCGACCTTGCTCCTCCTTTGGCCTCTCTGACTCCTCCCCTCGGCACCCTCCCTCCTCTGTGGTTGGGTCGAGCCCCAAGCCCCCAGTGGTGACTACCTCGTCCCCTGTCGCGGCTCCGGCTCTCGTTGTAAATACTGCGCCTTTTAACCACTCTCTCTCTGGGGGTTCTCAATGCCGTCCTCGTCACGGCCGCCCTCGCTCGATTCCTTCCCGCTCTGATACCTATCAAGCCTTGCTTGGTCCCGCTTCTTGGGCCAAATATTTTGATCTCCCTCTTGATTCTGCGCCTCCTGACGATTTCTCCCTCCATCGACATCTCATTGATTCCGTGGATGCCTCTGTTACCTTCAACCCCACTCGTCTCGGTACACGTGTCGTTGCTGCTCCTTCTCAGGATGCAGCTTCCTGCTTGGCTGCCTTATCCTGCCATGGCGAGACCCCTGTTCGGGTCTCAAAGAACGCTCAGTTGAACGCCAGTGTTGGCACTATTCTCCTCCCGCCCCATGTTGCGACCAGTGTTTA
>WNGS01057285.1:119817-133863 GCA_020271785.1 Procambarus virginalis
CCTACGTTAGTAATCGTGTTAGGGAAATTCATGAATTATCTGCCGGGATATAATCAGACATGTCCCTACCAAGGACAATCCTGCAGATTACTATCAAGAGGCTTAACATTAAAACAGCTAATCAAGTCTTCGATGTGGTATATTAATAAATGGACCTTCATGGGCTTGTTAGTGGTCAGGGGGCCCAAACAGAAAAACCACAAGTCATAGTGACCAGTATCACTACTCCCATGAAAGATCCAGAACCTCATGGAATCTCAGCTATTAATCCCTTCATTATTCTAACTTGAGTAAGTTATTAAGAGTGACAGCACATGTTTTGACTTTCTTGCTAAGCTAGGATCAGGCATAAGTTTCCCAATCTCCATCCACTACTGTATTCAAACGTGCACAAAAGAGACGTTATGGAAGTGAATATGAAAACTTCCAGATAAATTAGCCAAGTCTCTAGTATCTGGTATGATACAACACTCATAATATATTAAGGTGTGGAGGACGTCCTGCTCTTACAGAAATTGATTTGGATACAAAGAATCGATCCTTCTACCCACGTCACCACATCATTACAAAACTTCTAGTTTACCACCATCATCAATATGGTACTTTTCATGGAGAAGTGTTAGACACTCACCCGAATTGAGACAGAATATTGGCTTCCCCAAGGGCGTCAAACTGTCAAATCACTCATTAAGTCCTGTGTAATCTGCAAAAGATACGACGCTCGAGTGTGTCCTTACCCAGGACCTCCACCACTCCCTAGGAGAGAGTAGTCCATCTTCGTCCCTTTGAGACCACTGGTGTCGATTACACAGGAGCCTACTTCTCACTGGCACTCCAGATAAGATACCAGTGAAAGCTTATATTTGCCTCTTCACGTGTGCAACCACACGAGGCGTACATCTAGAAGTGACTTCTGAAATGAGTGCCGAAGCCTTCATCCAAGCTTTTTGTAGATTTGCAGCTAACAGATCCTGTCCACACACTAATGATATCCGATAATGCTCAAATTTTGTGGCAGGAGAAGCCTACCTACGAGAGATATGGAATCATCCAGAAGTGCAGTCTGTCTTGCAGAGACGACAATGCCACTTGAAATTTATTGCTCCCAAAGCCCTCTGGCAAGTGGGTTCTACGAACGTATGATAGGGACTGTCAAGAAATGTTTACGGAAGACCTTGCATTGACAGAAAATTAGTTTCTCTGAACTCCAAACACTCATCGTAGAAACTGAGGCGCGAGTCAACAACCCCCCATTAACTTACCTATCAGATGACTTCTCACAGAGAAAACCCCCGAGTCCCTCACATTTAATACATGGAGGCCTGCTGAGCCCTCTGATACCTTTGGCAGAAGAGGATCCGTTAACTCTTCCCATGTGACTATGAGTGATTTAGTGGAAAGTTACCAACATCTCTCGAGAGTAATTGAAAGGTGGAATGAGGGTGACTCTAGAGTACCTCAGAGCTCTACGAGAGTACCACTATGGAGCTTCGAGCCCCTATAATAAGGTTCAACTCAAACCAGGAGACCTAGTGTTGATTGACGGTGATGGACCCAGGTCAGAATGGCCTATAGGCAAAATTGTCTCATCCACCCAGATCACCAAGGCATCCTGAGAGTAGTACGGGTTTTGTGCCAAGGAACTACTACCCTAAAAACATTAGAGAAGTTGGTACCTCTCGAATTAGCAGAACGAGAGTGTTTAAACAGATCCAACTTCACCTACAGTTTCCGGAGACAACAATTCTGATCCACCGAGCACCCGCCCACCTAGAGCAGCTGCTAACAATGTAAACGGAACTACAAGCCTATTATAGCTCTGACTAAGAACAAATAATTTACCATCCAATTTGAGTAATCATGATGATGCTGTGTTGTGATGTCTAGTAACAAATCAGTTACAAGTCACAATGACCCAGGACATTCACCTCACGGTGGATTCTCAGTTATCTTAAATTGTATGATTTAATCATTAATTTATTTGTGTAGGCTATGAACTATAACATTATTCTATCTAGAGAATCTATGAGTTTACAAAACTTTTACAAATCAAAAAGAGAAGTAGGTCTTATCTGTCCTTGACAATTACAGGACATCCGTTATGTGTGTACTAACGTACTAACATATTAACATTAAAATTAACTTCGGGATAGGTACGTCAGTACTCAACATTGAACTGCGACCCGAGTTCCCCCCCTTCCCGTAGTTATGTTGGAAATTTCCAACACTGACACATTACCATTGTATTATAATATATCATTATTGTTATCTAAGTACAGTAATTATTTATTCTACTAACTGTAGTGTTAACATAAATTAATATTTCTATCTGAGCGTATTACTAACTTTCTCATGACATGGAGAGGCAGGATTGAGTCAGATAATGTCTATCTAAACATATTTATTACCAATATGTTCGAGAATGGAATGTGGTTCTCTAATTTATCAGTATGCTATGGAGAAAATATAATTTCTCTCCATTTCTCGATTAACCCCATTTACGAGAATATGATATTATTTAATTCCCTACAATTGCAACCCTGTTCTCATTAACGCATTACATCAGTAATTACACGGAAAAGAATTATCCGTGATTATTAAATTTTGTTGCGAATGCGAGAGACGGCTGAGGGAGCCATTCGCCTTTAGCTACCACGCTATGAGGACGTGATCATTCTGTATTCTTCGCCTAGCAGTCGCCATTAACGACACGAGCTAGCGACGCCAACAATTACATTGTGCGTCGAATTTCCATCAATTCTACGTTAGACCCTTGCATTTAATCAGCCTAGGAGCGTGCAATTGCTCCAGTAGCAATCTAGGATTGCTTCGGTGGACAAAACAGCAGGTACTCACGTTGCTCCATTCAGAGCAGTGGTAAGCGCTCGACGAATATAAGCATTGAGAATCTTTGTATCTTTGGGGGCACTCACTTCTACCGTTCAGGCATAATCCTATGTTGGTGGGTTTGGTATATACGTTCGTGCTTAAAGAGTTCCTGTTTTTGTTATTAGTACATCCAAGAATGGCAGACTGTTATTTTCACTATTTTCATGTGTAAATCGGAGTACTGACTCTCTAGATGTCTTTTTAGGTCAATTAGTTCATCTGAGTCTTTTACTATTACGAATATGTCATCTACATAACGGCAATATACAGTTGGTTTTTGTCTGCTACTGAAGACCCTGTCTTCGATGGGTCCCATATAAAAATTAGCAAATAAAACTCCTAAGGGCGAGCCCATTGCTACTCCGTCTATTTGTAAATACATGTCTCCTTGTGGACTGATGAACGGGGCTTCCTTTGTACATGCTTCGAGAAAACTCTTCAAGTGTGGCTCAGGTATGTCTAATTTGGGGGTGCTCTCGTCTCTGTATACTCTGTCCAGTATCATTCCTATTGTTGTGTCGACTGGAACGTTGGTAAATAGGGATTCGACGTCCAGGGAAGCAATGATTCCATCGGGCTGGGTAGAATTGATCAATTCTAGGAAATCTGCTGATGATTGTAGACTATACTTACTTGGAGTGTATGGAGTTAGGAGTTCATTGAGTTTCTTTGCCAGGTGATAAGTTGGAGTTGGTATTTGTTGGTATCTCTCCCACCATGAGAGTAAGGATAAGACCAGAACATAACGATACCAACACAGAATACAATGTTCAACATAACAGGCCAATTACACTTGATTAATCTTTGTATGTAGATAGGAGCTGCCTCGTATGGGCCAATAAGCCTTCTGCAGTTACCTCTATTCTTATGTTCTTATGTTTCACCCCACTTTATCCCTTATGTATCCCCCCATGTTTTCACCTTTATTGTCTTATCACCTGACCCAGTGCGGGTATAAAATTAACCAGCATTGTAAAATCGCTTCACTTGAGAATGAACCATGGAGGTTCGAAACGTTGTACAAATTGTATAAATAAGTGTAATACATTCTATAGTAATTCACCTCTTTTCTTCACCCTGAAATTACGAAAATGAGTTTTGGAGAACTCCTATTTCAGCTAAGCCCTGATGCTAAGAAAATAGTTAGAGGGATAGAAGCCCTAAATCAGAAGAAAGTAAATACAGAATACGCAGTTATATATATTTATATATTATATATATATATATATATATATATATATATATATATATATATATATATAATATATGCACATACTTGCATGAACCACAAGAGAAGATTAACAATCTTTAGACAACACCCACCAGTGGGACTCGAACCCAGAAAGCACAACTATCTTCCAATAGCTGCCATAACTAGTATGCCTTAACCCACTACACCAAGTCAGACCCTTAAAGAGATAGAGACTTCGAAGTATTTACCTCAAATATCTCCACCTCCCAAGGGCGCCAGATTAGTGAGGGGTTACTCAAGCATTTTTCATCAAGCCACTGTCAATGTGGGAGAACTCGTGTCTATGCTATAAGCACATACTTGCATGAACCACAGAGAAGATTAACACTGGTGGGTGTTGTCTAAAGATGTAATCTTCTCTTGTGGTTCATGCAAGTATGTGCTTATAGCATAGACACGAGTTCTCCCACATTGACAGTGGCTTGATGAAAAATGCTTGAGTAACCCCTCACTAATCTGGCGCCCTTGGGAGGTGGAGATATTTGAGGTAAATACTTCGAAGTCTCTATCTCGTTTAAGGGTCTGACTTGGTGTAGTGGGTTAAGGCATACTAGTTTATGGCAGCTATTGGAAGATAGTTGTGCTTTCTGGGTCGAGTCCCACTGGTGGGTGTTGTCTAAAGATTGTTAATCTTCTCTTGTGGTTCATGCAAGTATGTGCTTATAGCATAGACACGAGTTCTCCCACATTGACAGTGGCTTGATGAAAAATGCTTGAGTACCCCTCACTAATCTGGCGCCCTTGGGAGGTGGATATTTGAGGTAAATACTTCGAAGTCTCTGTCTCTTTTAAGGGTCTGACTTGGTGTATTGGGTTAAGGCATACTAGTTATGGCAGCTATTGAAGATAGTTGTGCTTTCTGGGTTCGAGTCCCACTGGTGGGTGTTGTCTAAAGATTGTTAATATATATATATATAATATATATATCTATATATATATATATATATCTATATCTATATATATATATATATATACATATATTTATATATATATCTATATATATATATATTAATATATATATATATATATATCTATATATCTCTATCTATATATATATATATAGATATATATATTATATATATATATATATATATATATATATATATATATATATATACTATATATATATATATATATATATATAAAACGCTGAACTGTAATGCCAATCCTGACCTTAAAAGCTTCATTGAAGGTTGTAACAGAAACCATGAGCACCACACCAGAAACAAATACCTTTTTGATATCCTAAGAGTATAACTTAATCAAACTAGAAATGCTCTACAAATCAAGGGACCCAGAATGTGGAATGACCTTCCCAATCATGTTAAAGACTGCACCTCTCTCAACCAGTTTAAATTAAAACTAAGCACTACCTAATTAACTCCTTGTAACCTACCTAACCCCTATAATATCAACCCATGTCTGTTATTTTTAAACAATGCTGCTTGTCGACCAAATTGTATTTTTGCTGTTTTTCTGTCATGTTCCCACTTTCTTTATTTTTTATTTCTCAACACATTTTATACTTTAATTTAAATTAGTATTAAGTTTTAGTCTTTAGTATTTTTCCTGCCCGAAATGCTTTGCGTAATAGTGACTTTAGTCATTATATGTACTAGCATACAATATTGATGAATCTATAAATTCATCAATATTTGTATCACCCTTTGTGTGTATGTACTTTACCTGAATAAACTTTTGATTTTTTTTTGTATAATATATACAAGTCTATGCGAGGTCAACCAGAGAGGCGTTGCTAGCCCTTACGCAAGCCTGCTTCACAGATGACGGCTACATAATGCCTCTGATGAGGTCTTCGCTGCTCCACGTCTGTTGCACACTTGCTGGGACGCTCAATCAGTCAGCTGCTCTCAACTAACCCCCACTCGCTAGTACCTTCCAGAACTGAAGTCTACATCGCCCAACCACAGCGCACACCTAGCCTCACTGGCTAGCACCACTAGGAGAGAAGTCTACAGCGCTTAACCGCAGCGCTCCCTTGCCCCACTGGCTAGTACCACCAGGAGTGAAGTCTACAGCACTCAACCGCAGCACTCAACTAGCCCACTTGGCTAGCATCTTCAGGTCGACCCAAGTCTTCCACTGTTCCGACTTCCCTGACTTTCATCTGGAGTTGCGGTGTGACCACCGGCCAGGTCGGACGCTCCTGAGGTCTCTCCGCACTGGCTAGTGTTTACGTTGGGTGATTGCTGGTTTGCCCTACTGGTGGTGGTTTGCCACTGACTGGGTGACGTTTGCCTTAGACATGGGGTCGCCTCGCCCTCCAGTGCAGAGGACATTGTCGGCTGGTCTGGCATTTACGGTGCCGGTGGACCATCCATTGGTTGGTGTCGCCCTGGTGGACGTGCTTCATGTACAACTGTCGGACCTGGTGGGCATCCAGCTGCTTCAGGGCAACCGTGCTGTGGTCAAGTTCCGCCTCCAGGCTGCCTTTCAGCCGTTTCTCGACCGGTGTAAGGGGCGTGTTTACCCTCTCTCTGATACTGCTGGCTCCGTTAAGGTGGTAAATCTTAGTGTCACCTTGACGTCTGTGGCGGTGCATGGTGCCCCCTTCGAATTTCAGGACGACTTTTGACCTCCTGTTTCGAACGGTTTGGGACAGTGTTAAGTGTTCGTTGGAACAAGGTCATTGCCGGGCACTGTGTTGGTATGTTTGACGGCTCCCGCACCCTGACAATGTCGCTGAAGTGTAGTGTACCGTCGTCGATGTCCGTGTTGCGGTACACGCTCCGCTGCCAGTATCGGGGTCAACCACGCACCTGTTATCGGTGTGGTCACGAGGGTCATCTGGCTGCAGCGTGCGACGTGGGAGCAGCTGGTCGGGTGCATGTTTTTCGTGCAGAGGATTTCCGCCCTTGTTACGTTCGGACGGTTCTGAGGATGGAGTTGTCATGTTCACAGAAAATGGTACCATCCGTTTTCTATGTGCGGTGGCTGGACGCCATGAGAGAGAAGGTAAACAAAGCACAGGACGCCTGCCAAGCTTGGGAGCTCTAGTCATGTAATCATTTATAAGTATTAAAGTTAGTAAGCAGGAATGACTTTACATCAACCTTACTACCAAGACTATCTCAGCTATATACAGATACCACAGGAGTGGGTGCTGTGCCTGCGACGCCTGATTGCCTGTCTGCTGCTCCGCCTGTTGAGGCGAATTCTACGGCCTGCGCGACGCATCTGGTGCCTGCTGTGGCCCCTGGGGCTGTTGAGCCGGTGTGTGTGGGTGTCGGGCAGTCGCCTGAGCTGCGTGTTGTGCAGGTTGTCCCGGTGGAGGTCCATGTCCGCCCCGCCTGTGGATGTGATACCGGCTCCCGGGAATGCGGGTTCTGCTGTTTTAGAGGGGGTGCTTCGGCAGGGGGAGGTGCCTGCCGTGCCTGTGTGTGCTGACGACTGTAGTTCTGCTCTTTCCATCCCTTTGCAGAAGCGTGCACGTCAGTGTTCTGAGGCTGTTTCCCAGGATGATGTGGACAGTGTGGGTGATGTGGCCTCTGTGGACTCTTCGGACGGTGCTGGTGTGACCTGTGTGGATGTGAAGATGGTGGCCGTGCCTGCGGCGGGGCCTGCTGGGCGGCGACCTGTCTCGAAGCGTTCTCGGCGGGCTCGGAGTGTGTCTCCCTTCGTGGTGTGCCTTGGGAGGAGGTGGGGGAGTATGATGATCTGGCGCCCCCCGCCGAGGATGATGGTGCTGTGAGGGACTCCGAAGTTGCTACCTGTGCCTCTCCTCCTGCGTCTCCTGCTGTTGGATCTCCGCAGTGGGGGGTTGTCCCTGATGCTCGGGACCTCGTCGTGATGTTGCGGAAAGATGTGCGCCGGGGGGCCTCGGGTCCTGTACCCGGTGGTGGGGTCGGTGCCGCGCCTGCATCCCCTGCTGTATCCCCTCCTTCCTTGCTCCGGTCTGGGGTTCCCTAGTCCCGTCTGCTGGGTCGTGCCCTGTGAGGGTCCGGAGTTGGGCCCTTATCGAGATGCCCGGGTGCTTCCGATCCCGTGGTGCTCGTCCACTATCTGGGTGTCGCGGGTGAAGGAGTTTGTGTATCGGGTGCCGGATAGGATGTCTCAGCCGAGGGCGCCGCATGGTGACCGGCTGCCCGCTGACCAGCGGTGATTTGGGAAGCGTACTGCTTGCGCTTTCCGATACACAAGTTTCCGGAGAAGTATTAGTTTCCCGTCTTGCCCACACTGCTAAGCCGTGCGTGGGTCAGCTGCCACCGTGACCACGACGCCCCGCCTCCCGGTGCGGGGTGTCACCCTCTAACGTTCGACTCTGTTTTCGCCGCCTCTCCTCTCTCTACGGCCCATCACGTCTGCCGCTTTTGACTTTCTTCTAATCCTAACCGTCAACGCATCTCCTTACGTCTGTCCTGGTGCAGTCATCGGGAGGGTTAACCCTTCATGCAAACTGCACCTATTCTCAAGAAGAAGAAGAAGACTTTCATCTTTCGTCTTGGTGGTCGTCACCTACCAGCACAACGTATTAAAAGATGGGAAACTGCGATTAATAGGAGGGCCAACAGTTATAGTTCAGCACTTATATCGTAGATATAAGTGCTGACTTATATCTACGATATAAGTAGATATGACTTATATCTACTATATCGTAGATATAAGTCACTATACACTACAAAAGACTGTCGACCATCACCTCAACAACGTCACTACACTAACAAGACTGTCGACCAACAACACAACAACGTCACTACACTATACAAAACTGTCGACCATCACAACAACAACAACGTCAATACACTATACAGACTGTCGACCATCACCACAGCTACGTCACCCACACACACTATATAAGACTGTCTACTATATCAACACAAGACTGTCTACTATATCAACACAAGACTGTCTACTATATCAACAAAACGTCCTACACTATTCAAGAGTGCCATCCATCACCACAACAAAGTCACTACACTATTCATGTTTCTCGACCATCACCACAACAAAATCACTATACTATCATGATTGTCGACCATCACCACAACAAAGTCACTATACTATTCATGATTGTCGACCATCACCACAACAAAGTCACTACACTATTCATGATTGTCGACCATCACCACAACAAAGTCACTATACTATTATGATTGTCGACCATCACCACAACAAAGTCACTATACTATTCATGATTGTCGACCATCACCACAACAAAGTCACTATACTATTCATGATTGTCGACCACCACCACAATAACGTCACAAACTTATTCAATACTATCGACTATCACCACAACAACGTCACCACACACTGTTCAAAATAGTCGACCATCAACACAACAACGTCACTACACTATACAAGACTGTCGACCATAACCACAACAACGTCACTACACTATACAAGACTGTCGACCATAACCACAACAACGTCACAACACTATACAAGACTGTCGACCATAACCACAACAACGTCACAACACACTATACAAGGCTGTCGACCATCACCTCAACAGTGTCACTACACTCTAAAAGATTATCCACCATAACCACAACAACGACACTACACACTATTCAAGACTCTCCAGTCGCCACAGCACCGTCACCACACACGATACAAGACTGTCGACCATCACCACAACAACGTCACTACAACTGGAAGCTTAGCGAAAAGTGCGCAGGACTCGTAATTCTGTGCCCGGGTTCGATTCCGAGACCAGGCAGAAACAAGGGGCAAAGTTAATTTACCTGAAGCGTTACCCACCTGTCCTAGCAGTCTTTACGGAGCTGCTTCCTGGGGGTGTATGTGTGAAAAAAATAGAAGTTGTTTACAGTTGATTGATTGACAGTGAGAGAGAGGTCTAAAAGAGCAGAGCTCAACTCCCACAGGAACAACTTGGTGAATACACTGTACAAGACTGTTAGCCATCACATCTTCGTCGTCACCACACACTATTCAAAACTATCGCCTGTCACCACACTCAAGACAAGACTGTCGACCATCACCACAACAATGTCACCCCACAAAATATAAGACTGTCGACCATCACCACACAACAACGTCACCACACTATAATAGACTGTCGACTATCACCACAACAACGTCACCACACACTTTACAAAATTCCCGACCTTCACCCCAACAACGTCACCACACACTATACAAGACTGTCGACTAGAACAGCAACAACACAACACTATACAAGACTGTCGAACCTAACCACAACCACGTCACCACACACAATACACAAGACTGTCGACCAGAACAACAACAACGTCACTACACTATACAAGGCTGTCGTCCAAAACAACAACAACGTCACTACACTAACGAAGACTGTCGACAATCACCACAACAAAGTCACTACACTTCAAGACAGTCGCCCGTCGCCAAAGCAACGTCACCACACACTTTACAAAACTGTCGACCATCACCTCAACAACGTCACCACACACGTTACAAAATTGTCGACCATCACTACAACTACATCACACACACTCTACAAGACAGACGACCATAACCCCAACAACGTCACTATATTAAACAAGATTGTCGAACCTAACCACAACAACGTCACCACACAATATAAGACTGTTGGCCATCAGCCACAACATCGTCACCACGCACTATATAAGACTGTCGGCCATCACCACAACAACGTCACCACGCACTATATAAGACTTTTGATCATCACCTCAACCACGTCTCCAAACACAATACACAAGACTGTCGACCATAACAACAACAACGTCATCACACTATACAAAACTGTCGACCATTACCACAACAAAGACACTACACTATACAAGATTGTCGAACATCACCAAATTCGTCACCACACACTATTCAAAATTGTCGACCATCACCACACACATCGTCACCACACACTATATCAGAACTGTCGACCATCACCAAAACAACGTCACCACACAGGCCAGTGTCCTTGACTTGTATATCATGCAAGGTGATGGACAAGATCGTGAGAAAAAACTTAGTAACACATCTGGAAGGAAGGAACTTTGTGACACACCACCAACATGGGTTCAGGGAGGGTAAATCTTGCCTTACTGGCTTAATAGAATTCTACGACCAGGTGACAAAGAATAAGCAAGAAAGAGAAGGCTGGGCGGACTGCATTTTCTTGGATTGTGGAAAGCCTTTGACACAGTTCCTCATAGGCTGGTACATAAGCTGGAGAGACAGGCAGGTGTAGCTGGTAAGTTGCTCCAGTGTATAAGGGAGTACCTAAGCAATAGGAAGCAGAGAGTTACGGTGAGGGGTGAGACCTCAGATTGACGTGAAGTCACCAGTGGAGTCCCACAGGGCTCTGTACACGGTCCTATCTTGTTTCTGATATATGTAAATGATCTCCCGGAGGGTATAGATTAATTTCTCTCAATGTTTGCTGACGATGCGAAAATTATGAGAAGAATTAAGACAGAGGAGGACTGCCTGAGGCTTCAAGAAGACCAAGACAAGCTGTAGGAATGGTCGAACAAATTATTTTAGAGTTTAACACAAGAAAATGTAATGTAATGGAGATAGGTGTAGGGAGCCGGAAGGCAGATACAAGGTGTCATCTGGGAGATGAAATTCTTCAAGAGTCAGAGAGAGAAAAAAGATTCGGGTTGATATCACGCCAGACCTGTCCCCTGCAGCCCATATCAAGAGGATAACATCAGCGGCATATGCAGGCTGGCCAACATAAGAACGGCATCAGAAACTTGTGTAAGGAATCACTCAGAACTTTGTATATCACATATGTCAGGTCAATCCTGAAGTATGCAGCCTCAGCATGGAGTCCATATCTAGTCAAGGATAATACTAAACTGGAAAAGGTTCAAAGGTTTGCCACCAGACTAGTAACCGAGCTGAGAGTATAAGCTACGAGGAGAGACTACGGGAATTAAACTCACTTTGCTGGAAGACAGAAGAGTAGGGTGGACATGATCACCACATTCAAGATTCTCAAGGGAAATGATTGTCTAGATAGAGACAGGCATTATAACACAAGGGGCACACGCAATCGGGGACACACGTTGAAACTGAGTGCCGAAATGAGCCACAGAGATATTAAAAAGAACTTTTTTAGTGTCAGAGTGGTTGACAAAAGAATGCTTTAGGAAGTGATGTGGTGGAGGCTGACTCCATACACAGTTTCAAGTGTAGATATGATAGAGCCCAATAGGCTCAGGAACCTGTACACCTGTTGATTGACGGTTGAGAGGCGGGACCAAAGAGCCAGAGCTCAAATCCCGCAAGCACAATTAGGTGAGTACAATTACGTGAGAACACACTATACAAGACTGTCGGCCATCACCTCATCAACGTCACCACACACTGTTCAAAATAGTAGACCACCAACAACACAACAGCGTCACTACACTATACAAGACTGTCGTCATAACCACAACAAACGTCACCACACACTATACAAGACTGTCGACCATCACTACAACAACATCACCACACACTATACAAGACTGTCGACCATCACTACAACAACGTCACCACACTATACAAGACTGTCGACCATCACTACAAAAACGTCCCACACACTATAAGACTGTCGACCATCACCACAACAACGTCACCACACACTATACAAGACTGTCGACCACACTACAAAAAAGTCACCACACACTACACAAGGTCCTGTCGACACGTAAGTCATAGCAAAGTGTCTGCCACTAACAAAGGGGACACACTCACAAGACACTGAGCATCACTAACTGACTACATCGTAAATGTCTCATGACTCAGGGACAACAGGACACACACACTGAGCATCACTAACTGCCCACGTCACTGTCTCATGACTCAGGGACAACAGTGACACAACACACTGAGCATCACTAACTGCTACACGTCACTGTCTCATGACTCAGGGACAACAGTGACACAAGACACTGAGCATCACTAACTGTACACGTCACTGTCTCATGACTCAGGGACAACAGTGACACAAGACACTGAGCATCACTAACTGTTACACGTCACTGTCTCATGACTCAGGGACAACAGTGACACAAGACACTGAGCATCACTAACTGCTACACGTCACTGTCTCATGACTCAGGGACAACAGTGACACAAGACACTGAGCATCACTAACTGCTACACGTCACTGTCTCATGACTCGGGGACAACAGTGACACAAGACACTGAGCATCACTAACTGCTACACGTCCCTAACCACCACAAAGCCCTTCACTTGCTATTGGACAATTCGAAACTAACTATATTTAGAGCATCTGAGATATATATTGTATGCTGGCAGTGTTGTGGTCAACTGTTATTGTTAGTGTTACCTTGTGTCGTGGTCCCTTCCCGTTTGTAGACTTACTGCACTAAGATAAGTATGGTTTAGTTACAATGCCTCTTCCTTCCCTTCCTTACATGCTTGTGCGGAGGCAAAGGTCGCGGTAAAGTCAAGCGACGGATCCGTCGGGTTCAGGGACGGAGGACAACATGTCCGAGGACAGTCCTTATGACTGGCCTAACGAGGGCTGGGAAGATAGACAAGATGTGGGCCGCTGGATCTACCGCGGAGACCGGGCCGCCTTCACCACACGACGCCACCAAACCGAGCAAATGTTGAAGGAGGCCAAGGTCTTTGACCGACAGCACAGGAAGATATTTTTTCCACGAGATTCTTCGGTTAACTTAGATTCTTCGATACCGCAGAGGCCTCGCTTCTTACAGGTCCGCGTTCGATCCCCGACGCTCGGCTCCTCACCAGGCGATGCTATGAGATGCAAAAAGTCTTAGAGGATGAGAACATTTTTGTTCCCTTACAGATTAAGAGAAAGGTTTACGAAAGATACTTGGATTCTTCAGTCCAACAACAGGGCTCGTCGATAGCGCAGAGGCTTCGCTCCTCACAGAGGTTTGTTTGATCTCAGACCATCGAAGTGGTTGGGCACGATTCCTTCCTCCATCCA
>WNGS01057286.1:0-15161 GCA_020271785.1 Procambarus virginalis
GTTTTTGGATAAAGCCTAGTCAACTGCCCTGTGTCGACCCTGCGAATATTCGTCGTGGGGCTTTGCGCCCTTATCTCTCCATCCCTGCTAGGTGTGTGTAAAGTTACCACATACTGAGCAAATATTTATATTATCATTATATGGGCCTCGACCACAAGAAACCCATAGGAACATTTTTACCAACTTAATTAGTATAAAAAAACTCAAATAGCACAATATGCATCTCAAAATATCTTGCCATAAAAATATCAATATACGTCAGCTTTTTACCCAAACACTGGCAACCTTTTTTCAGAAGCAGGAAAGGTCAAACACAGTGCGACATGTTACAATTTTTTTTTTAATCCCCCCCCCCAATGAAAAAACCATAATTAGACCATATTCCCTCAGTGAATATATATATATATATATATATATATATATATATATATATATATATATATATATATATATATATATATATATATATATATATATATATATATATATATATATATATATATATATATATATTATATATATATATATATATATATATATATATATAGACTCCGCTCCAATATAGAAACATCAAGAAATACGGGCCAATAGGCCTTCTGCAGTTACAGATCTATTCTTCCCTTATACCCATTGTTTCGTGTTCTGTGTTTGTTCTCACCTCACCCCAAACCATTGTAACATGTCACCTCACCCAAATGCAGGTATTTAAACTCTGTTCAGTTATAGTTGTTCTGTGTGTGTGTAACTAAAGTCTTTGAAAATGTAATAAGTTTTACGAAACGCGCTCAAGTGTCGCGTCAGACTAAGAAATAAAGAATGAATTTTGAGAATTGATTTTTAATTTACCGTCATCAGTAAAAACAAACATAAGGAAAATTGAGAAAATTCGTGTTAGAATTATTAATCTTACTTTTTCGGTCATATTTAATAACATATATATATATATATATATATATATATATATATATATATATATATATATATATATATATATATATATATATATATATCTGAAAACTCACACCCCAGAAGTGACTCGAACCCATACTCCCAGGAGCAACGCAACTGGTATGTACAGGGATGCCTTAATCCGCTTGACCATCACGACCGGACAAAAGGAAGTGATAGCCGAAGCTATTTGAACCACTTCCCCGCCGGCACTCGGATGGTAATATTGGGCATAGCATTTTATCAAATCACCTCATTTTTTGGGGCAACACGTGAGGAACACAAATGCAAACAAGCCTGAATGGTCCCCAGGACTAGATACAACTGAAAACTCCTGGGGACCATTCAGGCTTGTTTGCATATATATATATATATATATATATATATATATATATATATATATATATATATATATATATATATATATATATATATATAATATATATATATATATATATATATATATATATATGTATATATATACATATATATATATATATATATATATAATATATATATATATATATATATATAATATATATATATATATATATATATATTATATATATATATATATATATATATATATATATATATATATATATATATATATATATATATATATATATATATATATATATATATATATATATATATATAATATATATATATATCATGGTTCCCAATGTCATGGAGGCCACATCATTATTGGAAGGTTTGTGATAACTTATTCACATTAGGGATGCCTTATGTAGTTAATGACATTTCTCGATAATTAGCACAAAAAAGGAGTACTTGGTCACCTTTCCTAGGCTACCAACTGCCATCTTTTTAATTCACTGCATTGTGCAACATGATTTAGCACATTTGCGAGTCATTTTTTTTTCCTTTCCCTATTTCCTCATAATTATGCCATAAAAAAAAAGAGTAGCGGTGGCTAGAATCGCCAAACAAAAAAGAAACCCGCATATATGTAGCGAACTTTGACACTTATTTCGGGGAGGGAAAGGACGGGCAATATATATAGCCTAGGATCTTGCCTCCATTCGCCAGTGTCGCACCAATACACAATGGAGCCTTCCCGTACTAAAACGTTTTACTCTAGGGATAGTCTTAAATGTGCCCAAATGCGTTTAGACACCTTTATAAATTGGCCTGTCGAGTGGCTAAACCCCCAAGACCTGGCGAATGAGGGATTCTATTATCTGAAAGTTACGGATCATTGTTCCTGCGCCTTTTGTTGTCAAGTTGTGCATGCTTGGATTGAGGGCGATACGCCCCGTGGTAGGCATGCGAAAGTGTCGCCAAATTGTTCCTTCATAAGAGGCGAAAAGGACAATAACGTTCCTTTGGAAATCACCAAACTGGCATTCGAATATGGGCTGGATTTCTTTTCACCCCTATTCGAACCAAAGAATATGGCAACATCTGATCGTGAGTATATTGTATAAATATAATTTACTAGTTTATCTGTGAATAAATTAGTATTGGGGATGTGGAGGGAGGACATAAATAAGTATAAACTCAGGAAGTCTTTTTCAAATAATTTTTTTTTTGTTCTGAAAGAATTGACTTAGAACTTGTGTCTTAATCATATATGTGATGGAGCATCTTTGTTTTTTAGAGACCCCACACCGCGAGGAAGAAACTAAAATGACTGGAGATGATTTACAGGTTCTGGGGGTAATTCCATACGCTAAACCTAGATATCCAGGCTTGGGAACATACAAACAGCGTTTGGAAACATTCGACCTCAGCTGGACTGGTTGTGTCAAGCAAACATCTCACGAATTGGCAGAATCAGGATTTTTCTTCTGTGGTAAACAAATATTGTTGGAGTTTGTTATTTTTGGTGTGTGTGTGTGTTTTGTATTACAACATTGCTGGATGTGAGCTATATTAATAATAATGAATGGGAATATATTTTTTTTTCTTAAATTTATAGGCCTAAGCAACCACGTGCGCTGTTTCTTCTGTGGGAATGGTTTGCGAAATTGGGAACCCGCTGACGACCCTTGGACACTGCACGCACAATGGTATCCTGAGTGTACCTTTGTCAATATTAAAAAGGATGCACAGTTCATTAAGAATGCTAGAAAATCTTCACAGAGTCGAACTATAAAACCCATTGATGAACATCTTTTAACTGGGCTGATGGAAGGTTTGGGGTTTTTCCCACCATTAATTGAATATTTTGGATTTCCTGATGTCTGTGTGAGACCGGCCTTAAGGCTATATCTCAAAAGCACCAAAGATTTATTACCATTTCTTAGTATAAGGTAATAAATCTTTGGTGAATAGTATAAAGGCTCCTTATACTATTCAGTCATAGCATCATTAAAGTACTCCAAAAACTTCTATATTCGCTTTCAACTGTGTTTATTTGTTTTAACCTATTGAACATTTACCCTCTGATCCATTTCAAAAGTAAGGGCCCCCAAATTGATACCGTAGTACTCTGGTAACACCCCGGGCCAAATCGTGATTTTTTGCTCATGTTATTATATACTCCAAAAACGTTTATATTCCTATCATCAGTGCATTTTTTGGTTTGAATCTATTGAACATTCTTTTTCTGTACCTCTCATAAGTAGGGGCCCCCTTCTTGATGCCTTAGACTCATCTTATACATACGCGACAAAAAGTGAAAAAACAGGCTAGGGTAGAGCAAGAGTCGCTCAGGTATACCCTGGGTGGTGGGCAATGGGGACCCCTAGGGGGAAAGGACCACCACCCCACCCAGCCAGTCAGTCAGGTGCACGCCGACTGTGCCCTAACCAAACCATCCCACCACCCCCCAAAAAAAGATTTTCACTTTTCCGCCTCTGGGAGTCGAGTCGGCGTGGAAGTGCCCAACCGTTTCTGAAAATCAATTCTCCATCTGTCTCCTTTTACACTACTCAGCCTGACTGTTACGACTCTGGGTTCTTTAGATGGAAACCAGAGGTCAAATTTTGAGCTTAATAAACTACCTCATAATGTAAGATGCTTCGCGAGCTGCATATGTCGTATCTTCCCTGCCAGACGTAAGACTATTCTTGTTTCTCAAAGAGTAGTTAAAGACTGAGCTTGGGGTTGATTATTAAATAATAAAATAGGCACCAACTATGTTTACTAATACTGTCTAATCATTTGTAAAGTAAACCTGAGTAAACTTGGTATCAGACGCCGGTATGATTAGTTGAACAGCCTGCCGGCAGCAAGCCGACTGGGAGCTGGCGAGAGACTCCCTCCTCCTTCTATCTGCTGGCGTCGTGGGGACCGGATCCTCCTACCCTTCCTCTTAGTTCTTTATTTCTGTGTCTTATTCTGGTTAAGTACTCCATGCGCTCATTATTGTTATATTCTGGCATACCCTATTCTATGTGTAGAGTAGTATACCTAGGGTGTAGTAAGTGTTTTTAAGTGTTTATCTTACTAGTTATTCTAACGGGGGTCCCATTGTAACCACGTGGTTCCCCTACCCTAAGCTGACTCTAACTTCAAGTGATTCAATAGTAGAGCTTTACCCTAGCTTGTGTTCAGTGTAAAACCTTGTATCCTGCCTATGTGGACCAAGGCTTTTAACGTAAGATCGGGTGGTAAAGTTATTGTTATATTTGTTATTGGTGTGAATGTATATGGGGGATTGTTAAGGGGATAATAAATAAGTAAGTTTGAACAGAGTATCCCTTCTTCCTGTGTGAGAGTACAACGATCTACCTCTAGCCTAACAGGGTTTAGTAGCAAGTTATTATTACTGTGGATATTTTATTTTGGGGGCCGGGCCTTTTAGTTCTCCCATTTTTGATACCTCTGAATTCTACTTACCCTTACCCCTTAATAGACCATTTCCCCCAAGCCAAGCTCCATCAATTTATAACAAGTGGTTGGCCAGTCCAGGAGGAACTGTATTATTGTAAAAAATTAGATCTTTGAATGCCAAAACTAAAAAATTCTTGTTTCCGCAGAACGGTTGTGTGCTAGCCTAGGGTCCAGCTCATCTGGCGTAGGACATTCTTTGCACTGACTGGACACCCAGCTGGATCCCTTCACGATTAAGGTTAGTGTGGCCTTGTGTTAGGGGCCGTGCAAATTTTTGTTTTTTTTCCAATTTTAATTTTTAATTTTTTCTGTGGCTAGGAGCTAAAATTTTTAGTGATGTCATCTGAAATGCAGAGACTAGCAGGGGAGCCTTCATTGGTAGTGATAAAGAAACTTACCAAGTCTAATTTAGTATTGTTAGGCAATGAATTTGGTCTAGAATTAAATGCCGCAAATAAAAAGTGGACTTTGGTGAATGAAATAGTACAACATTGTATCGAGGATGGACTATTGGAAAGTGATACTCCTTTATGCCAGCCTAGCCAAGCAGAAAGTGCAGCTCATACAGACAGAGAGTTAGCTCTAGAGTTAGCAAAAATAAAATTAGAGGAGCAAAGACTCAAAACCGAGGAGGCTAGAATTAGAGCGACTGCCACTGGACCTCCACCTGCCGGGGATTCAAACCCCAGGCATTATGAGAAGAAGCATAACTTGCCTGAATTTTCAGAGTCGGATCCTGAAAGGTTTTTCAACCATTTTCAGAGATTGGCCCTGTCCATGACCTGGCCAAAGGAAGAGTGGGTGAAAATACTACAGGGAAGACTTAGGGGTAAAGCCCAAGATATTTTTATTAATATGCCTGACAATGAGTGTTTTGAATATGATAAAGTCAATGAACGAATTTTGAGGGCGTATGAAATTACTCCTGAATCTCACCGCCAAGCTTATCGCAACCTTAGGCCTACTCACAACCAACCGTACACGGAATTTGCTACTGATCAAAGTAGGTTGTTTGATAAATGGATTCGCTCGGCTATAGCCGAAACATACGAGGCATTGAAAGACCTAGTCTTAAAGGAACAATTTATAGATAGTATGCCAGACATTGTTGTGCAGTACTTAAGAGGAAGGGTAGAGTTAAATTCTAAAATAGGGGATTTGGCCAAGATGGCAGAAAACTACCAGTTGGCGGGCAAAAGGCCCAATAAAAATAATTTTACCCCACAGAGTAGCAAAACTTATACCCACAGCCAGTCCAGACCAGCTTATTCTAAACCTTTACCTAATGCACCTTCTGTTTCAGACATAACTAACCCTGTTAAATTGTCTAGCCCCACTACACTAAAGAGTGAACCGAAGGGTAATTCGGTTAGTAATGTCTCTTCTCCCCGACGTTTCTGTGGTCACTGTAAAAGTTCAACCCACAATATTAGCCGTTGTTGGCAACTGTACCCGGGAAAAAGACCCAATGCTCTCGTTGTGACACAGGGCTTGAGGCCTTCTGAAGGGTTAGGGAGTAAGACCTCCAACCCACAGTGGTTGGACCTGCTTACCCCATTCTTATCGAAAGGGAGACTACTTTTGTCTCAGGGTTCTTCCTGGAGGGACGTGGTGATCTTCCAAGACACCGGTGCCATCCAGACTTTAATTTTAGAGAGTGCTTTGCAAGGTGCCAATACTCTCGACACTGGAGAGGTGGTACTGGTCGAGGGTGTCACTAGTGATACTCGAGCAGTACCCCTCCGTAAGGTTACCCTGGAATCTGATTTCCACAAGGGTATTTGTACAGTCGGAGTCACTTCGTACTTACCTTTCCCCAATGTTGATGTAATATTGAGTAATGATTTAGCTGGGGATAAGGTAGGGGACTCCAGACTGTCTGTTATGTTACCTACCCCAAAGGTTTGCCTGGATTCACCCACCGCAGAGGATAATGTTGTGTACCCTGCGTGCGTGGTGACTAGGTCTATGGGACTTAAATGTAAGGGCAGCCCTGTGCTTGCCAAGGTGGTAAATCCCAAGGACACGAGGGACCTTCCGAGTGGTGAAAGCCCAGTGGACCCTGCGGACATATTCATGGCCCGACTCGATGACAGGGCCGAGGACATTGTGGAGAGCCTGCCACCGCCGCCTACCGAGAGTAGTGGGGAGGTGGAGGAGAACACTGTTGAGCCTCGGCCAATGGCATCTGACCAAGGCCTGGATGCCTCCTTGAGTGAGTTACAGAAAGCTGACCCCAGTCTTGCAGATTGTCACGAGACAGCCGTCTCTGTGGAGGAAATTGTAGACGCAGCAACTGGTTACTACTACAATGATCGGATTTTGATGAGAAAATGGAGACCTCAGAGTGCTCCCTTGTCAAATGAGTGGGAGGTAGTCCACCAGGTTATGTTGCCGACCTGCTATAGAGAGAGAGTTTTGTCAGCTCCCCATGATGATCCTATGGGGGGACATCAAGGCATTAATATTACCTATCACAAAATCTGCAAGTATTTTTTCTGGCCCAAGCTGAAAAGCGATGTGGCAAAATTTTGTAATGCATGTATTGCTTGTCAACTTGTTGGGAAACCAAACCAGACTCCACCTAAAGCTCCTCTTAAGCCTATTGTCGTGCCGGAGGAACCATTTTCTCATGTGGTAATGGACTGTGTTGGTCCATTACCTAGAACTAAGTCTGGTAATATTTACCTAATCACAATGATGTGTATCACGACTCGTTACCCAGAGGCTTTTGCTGTAAGGAACATCCGAGCAAAGACTGTTGTTGCTCGTATGTTGCAATTTTTTTCCACTTTTGGACTGCCTCGGGTTGTGCAGACTGACAATGGTACTAACTTTAAGTCTGATATTTTTGAACAATTTTGTAAGGACCATGGAATAACTCATAAGGTTTCCAGCCCATACCATCCACAGAGTCAGGGGGTCATTGAACGGTTCCATCTAACTCTGAAGCAGATGTTGAAGACATCGTGCGAGAGTTCCCATACCTTCTGGGACGAGAACTTGCCGTATGTTTTGTTTGCTGCTAGGGAGGGGTTGCAAAGTTCACTGGGTTGTTCTCCTTTTGAGTTAGTCTTTGGCCATAAAGTTCGTGGACCCTTGCAAATGTTACAGGAGAATCTGTTAGGGAACGTAACGTTAACCGAAGGTTCGGCTTTCTTTGCGCAACACCACCAGAGACTCAAGGACTGCAAGGCTGCTGCACTAAGGTATCTTGGGAAGGCCCAAGAGAATATGAAAGAACGAAACGATGCTAAGGCTAAGTTGCGGGTATTTCAGCCTGGTGACCCTGTCCTGGTACTAAAGCCTCGACTAGGGAGCACTATGTCCCACAAGTACGAGGGCCCCTACATTGTGACAGAGAAGACTGGGGACCTCACGTACAAAGTGAGACACTCTGATAAGCGTAAACAGGTAATGCTTGTACACGCGAATCGGCTGAAGAAGTTCAAGGGCCCCAGGGCCATTGCACTAACCAATGTTTCCATTTCCAGTGAGGGAGGGGATGAGTGTTCTGGGGACCCAACTAATCTCATTTTCAATAATTCTACTTCTGTGAATGCTGTGGAGCAGGGACTGTCCCATTTGCAGATGTCCCAAAGTGACGGGGTGCAGTCATTGCTTGACGAATTCTCCAGTCTGTTCGAGGAGGTCCCGACCCAGACTGATGCCATTTACCATGATGTCGAGTTGACGGACTACACCCCCATTCGCCTTCAAGCCTATCGGATGAGTCCGGAAAAGAAGGCCATCGTACGTAAGGAGGTCGACTTCTTGCTCCAGCACGGCCTCATCAGGCCGAGCCAGGGCTCTTGGTGCTCGCCCTGCCTTTTGGTCCCCAAACCAGATGGCTCCTGGCGATTATGCACCAACTACCGGCAGCTCAACAAGATGACCATAGTGGACGCATATCCGTTGCCACGTCTCGAGGACTGTATCGATGAAATCGGGAACGCCACACACGTCTCGAAATTCGATCTCTCCAGAGGGTACTATCAAATCCCGCTCACTGAACGTGCTAAACAACTAACCGCGTTCATGACACCCGAGGGTGTTTTTGAGTATCAAGTGTTACCGTTCGGTTTGCGTAATGCCCCTGCCATGTTCCAGAGGCTAATGAACTCTTTGCTCGCTAATGTGCCAAATTGTCGGGCGTATTTAGATGATATTGTGCTCTTTGATAGTAGTTGGGCTGACCACATAGCTAGGTTATGCCAGTTGGTCACAGTGCTGAAAAATGCGAATCTAACCCTAAATGCAAAAAAGTGTCATTTTGGCCAAGGCACAGTGACGTACCTCGGTTATGAAGTGGGCCAAGGAAAAGTGTTACCTCGGCAAGATAAAATCAGTGCCATTCTGGATTATCCAGTGCTCAGGTTTAAGAAGGACATTCAACGATTTATCGGTATGTGTGCGTACTATCGATGCTTTTGTCAGAACTTTTCCAGTGTTGCCACTCCTCTCACAGACTTGTTGCGGAAGGCCGTTAAATTTAAGTGGTCATCGGACTGTGCAGAGGCATTTAAAAATTTGAAATTGATCTTAGCTTCCGCCCCAGTGCTTGCTAGTCCAAGGTTCGACCGTCCGTTTAAAATTCAAGTTGACGCGTCTGACTCGGGTGCTGGTGCAGTGTTGTTGCAAACTGGGGATGATAAAGTGGAACACCCAGTATATTATTACTCTGTGAAATTTGATAAGGCGCAGCGCAATTATTCAGTGATAGAAAAAGAGGCGTTGGCGCTAGTGTTAACATGTAAAAAGTTCGAAGTCTACCTCACTGGTAATATAGTGGAAGTATACACGGACCATAACCCACTAGTTTTCATGAATCAGATGAAGCAGAAGAATAAACGCATCCTCAGGTGGGCATTGTACCTACAGGACTTTAATCTGTCTATTATCCACCTACCGGGCCGGCTCAACGTGATAGCCGACGCTCTGTCCCGCTTGCCTGAGTAACATTCATCTGAGCCACAGGAAGCCACATACCAACTGTCATGCTTTAGTTATTTTTTTTTAGGTTCTCCTGTGACATTAAATATTCCGTGTCCAATTTATTTACTTCCCTGTGTTTTTTTTTTGTGTATGTTTTCTTTCAGAGAATTCCTTTTTTTTGCAGAGAAATTGTTGTTTTGATTGATTTTCTTTTATGTCATGGATTTCCTTTTATTCTCTGTATACTCTTACAAAAAATATGACTACTATTCTAGTAGTCACATTTTTTTTTTCTCTGAAGGGGGGAGGAGTGTTACGACTCTGGGTTCTTTAGATGGAAACCAGAGGTCAAATTTTGAGCTTAATAAACTACCTCATAATGTAAGATGCTTCGCGAGCTGCATATGTCGTATCTTCCCTGCCAGACGTAAGACTATTCTTGTTTCTCAAAGAGTAGTTAAAGACTGAGCTTGGGGTTGATTATTAAATAATAAAATAGGCACCAACTATGTTTACTAATACTGTCTAATCATTTGTAAAGTAAACCTGAGTAAACTTGGTATCGGACACCGGTATGATTAGTTGAACAGCCTGCCGGCAGCAAGCCGACTGGGAGCTGGCGAGAGACTCCCTCCTCCTTCTATCTGCTGGCGTCGTGGGGACCGGATCCTCCTACCCTTCCTCTTAGTTCTTTATTTCTGTGTCTTATTCTGGTTAAGTACTCCATGCGCTCATTATTGTTATATTCTGGCATACCCTTGTTCTATGCATAGAGTAGTATACCTAGGGTGTAGTAAGTGTTTTAAGTGTTTATCTTACTAGTTATTCTAACGGGGGTCCCATTGTAACCACGTGGTTCCCCTACCCTAAGCTGACTCTAACTTCAAGTGATTCAATAGTAGAGCTTTACCCTAGCTTGTGTTCAGTGTAAAACCTTGTATCCTGCCTATGTGGACCAAGGCTTTTAACGTAAGATCGGGTGGTAAAGTTATTGTTATATTGTTATTGGTGTGAATGTATATGGGGGATTGTTAAGGGATAATAAATAAGTAAGTTTGAACAGAGTATCCCTTCTTCCTGTGTGGGAGTACAACGATCTACCTCTAGCCACTCGGGAGCCGGTCGGCCGAGAGGACAGCACGCTGGACTTGTGATCCTGTGGTCCTGGGTTCGATCCCAGGCGCCGGCGAGAAACAATGGGCAGAGTTTCTTTCACCCTACGCCCCTGTTACCTAGCAGTAAAATAAGTACCTGGGTGTTAGTCAGCTGTCACAGGCTGCTTCCTGGGGTGGAGGCCTGGTCGAGGACTGGGACGCGGGGACACTAAAAAAGCCCCGAAATCATCTCAAGATAACCTCAAGATAGCCTAACAGGGTTTAGTAGCAAGTTATTATTACTGTGGATATTTTATTTTGGGGCCGGGCCTTTTAGTTCTCCCATTTTTGATACCTCTGAATTCTACTTACCCTTACCCCTTAATAGACCATTTCCCCCAAGTCAAGCTCCATCAATTTATAACACTGACGTATGAGTCATAGCCTGGTTGATCAGGTATCCTTTGGAGGTGCTTATCCAGTTCTCTCTTGAACACTGTAAGGGGTTTGCCAGTTATGCCCCTCATGTGTAGCGGGAGCGTGTTGAACAGTCTCGGGCCTCTGATGTTGATAGAGTTCTCTCTCAGAGTTCCAGTTGCACCTCTGCTTTTCAACGGGGCTATTCTCCACATCCTGCCATGTCTTCTGGTCTCATGTGGTGTTATTTCTGTGTGCAGGTTCGGGACCAGCCCCTCTAATATTTTCCACGTGTAAATTATTATGTATCTCTCCCGCCTGCGCTCAAGGGAATACAGATTTAGGCACTTTAGTCGGTCCCAATAGTTTAGATGTTTTACTGAGTGGATTCTAGCAGTAAAGGACCTCTGCACGCTCTCCAGGTCAGCAATTTCTGCAGCTGTGAAAGGGGCTGTCATTGTGCAGCAGTACTCCACTCTAGAGAACACAAGCGTTTTGAAAAGTGTCATCATCGGTATAGCATCTCTAGTGTGAAAAGTTCTTGTTATCCAACCTGTCATTTTTCTTGCAGTTGTGACGGCTACTTTATTGTGTTCTTTAAAGGTAAGGTCTTCCGACATGAGTACACCCAGATCCTTTACATTGCCTTTTCGTTCTATGTTATGATTTGTCTGAGTTTTGTACGTGGTTTCCGTTTTTATATTTTCATTTTTTCCATACCACATGAGCTGGAACTTATCTTCGTTAAACACCATATTATTTTCTGTAGCCCATAGAAAAACCTGATCTACATCTGACTGAAGGTTTGCCGTGTCCTCTATGTTGCCTACTCTCATGAAGATCCTAGTGTCATCTGCAAAGGATGATAAAGTGCTATAGGTTGTGTTCTTGTCTATGTCCGATATGAGGATGAGAAAAAGTACTGGAGCAAGCACAGTACCCTGGGGGACTGAGCTCTTAACGGTTGATGGACTGGATTTTATTTTGTTGACTATTACACATTGGGTTCTGTTGGTCAGGAAATTGTAGATCCATCTGCCTATTTTTCCGGTAATTCCTTTTGAGCGCATTTTATGTGCAATAACACCATGGTCACATTTATCAAAAGCTTTTGCGAAATCTGTGTAAATTACATCAGCGTTTTGTTTGTCTTCCATAGCATCTAATGCCATATCATAGTGGTCCAGCAACTGCGACAGGCAAGAGCGCCCTGTTCTGAAACCATGTTGTCGGGGGTTATGGAGATGCTGTGATTCCATGTATTTTGTGAGCTTACTTCTTAGCACTCTCTCAAAAATTTTTATGATGTGCGATGTTAACGCTATCGGTCTGTAATTTTTTGCCTCTGCCTTATTTCCTCCTAGGCAGGTGGAGACATAAGACGCCCAACATTCACGTTTAGCCATATGGATGGCCCTACGGGCCACCGCACTCGCCTTTCGAAATAAATGAAAAGAATCGGCCGTCTGCAGGCGGCGGTGTCTCTTCCAGGCTACACACTTACAGCGGACAGTCCGAGAACAGTCTGCATTCCACTAGGGAACGCACTTCCGTGGTCTCCGAGAGGAAGAGCGAGGAATAGAGCGGAGGGCAGCGTCGAAGACAGTGTCATGAAAAAGGAGGAGAGAGCGAGGGAGAGGTACAAGGGAGAGGTCAGAGAATGCAACACTGAGGGTAAATAGGTTCCAGTCTGCCTTAGCAAACTGCCACCTAGGGAAGGAGAGGGGAGGGTGAAAAGAGAAAAAGGTAACAAGGATGGATAAATGGTCACTGCCATGGAGGTCATCAAGAGCCTGCCATGGGAAATCTAAGTAAAGAGAAGACGAGCAAAGAGAAAGATCAAGACAGGAAAGGGTGCGAGTTCGAGAGTCCAAATGTGTGGGCCCACAAGAATTCAGAAGAGACAGGGAAGAAGAGAGGATGAACGGCTTAAGATGGCGACCCTGGGTGTTCATCTGAACATCAACCCAAAGGGAATGACGACAATTGAAACCACCCAGCAGGAGCACAGGCTCCGGCAATGAGTCCAATAGGCGTTTCAGATCGGGAAGAGAAAGCGGAACACTCGGGGGGAGATAAATGGAACAAACAGTGTACCATTTCCTCACAAAGATACGAGCAACAGAACAATGGAGAGGTGAAGGAAAAAGTAAGAGGACAAAGGGAACATCAGAGCGAAACAAGAGAGCAGAAGAGTTAGGAGTTCCAGCAACAGCTAGAGGGAGGGGGGGAGAAAACAACGAATTGCCACGAAAGCGACCAGGACGAGCACCAAGCATCGGTTCCTGGAGACAGACACAAAGGAGCAAACACCGCGAAATCAGAAGTTAGAGTTCAAGGAAATTGGCGTAATAACCACGAACGTTCCACTGAAGAATAGACATCGACGAGAAGATAAAGGACAGCAACAGAGAACAACGAAGAAACAAAGGTGAAAAGGCAACATAGCATGTTAAAGAAGCGCAGGATCAGGGTCAGGGTCAGCGAAGTCAGGGTTAGGGAGCATGGGTAAACTGAGTAAAGAAGGAGGGAAGGTAGCTAGAGAACCGACCAGGGTTAGACGAGTAGGGTCTGGAGGAGGAAGAGGGGGGGGGGGATAACTAAGGGTCAAGGACAGCAGCAGGAGGGGAAGAAACTAGGGGATGCACCTTGGCAAGGGCACCAACCAAGAGGGAAGCGGGGCCAAAGAGACCGCCATAGCAGGAACAGGGGCCGTAACCACCAAAACGGGAGGAGACGGAGCGAGAGAGTCAGTAGTAGGGGGTGAGGAAGAAAGTGAAGCCTTTTTACCCTTCGGGGAGGAGGAAGGAAAGGAGCCAGGCTTTCGCTTCTGACTCAAAGAGACAGGTGTCCCAGCAACTACGTACTGGGCAACGATTCTAGCGTCTCAACAGAAAGCAGAACGAGAGCATACACGACGGCCATTTGGGAGAGCGATCGACATCAGCCCATACTGATAGGCGTCTTTTGGCTCGTGTAGAGCCAATAGACGAAGGAGAAGATGGGAAGGAGGTTCGGAGGGAGATGAGGAACAAGACACAGGAGGTATGACAGACCGGGCCTTTCTAATATCTAAGAGATAATAGAAAGAATTTGTTTAGTGTCAGAGTAGTTGACAAATCGAATGTATTAGGCTGTGATGTGGTGGAGGCTGACTCCATACACAGTTTTCAAGTGTAGATATAGAGCCAATAGGCTCAGAACCTGTACACCTGTTGATTGACAGTTGAGAGGCGGGACCAAAGAGCCAGAGCTCAACCCCCACAAGCACAATAGATGAGTACAAATAGGTGAGACCAGGCAGAAAAAGGGAAACCCCCAGACAGTGGACTAAGAGGGGGACCCTTCGGGACAGAACTCAAATGAACAGAGGAGGGGGCGGTGGGCGTGTCAGAGTCCAAGGCCGGAAACGGTTTTGAGTCTGAGGAAGGTGAGAAGGACGAGGAGAACAAGAGCGCAACACTCGAGCATAAGAGACGTTGCATAAGGTGGGAGACGGCAAACTTGGCGCCTCGCCTCAGAAAAGACAAATTCTCTCGGTGCTTCAAGTTGAGGACGGCTGCCTCAAGCTTGTAATGGATACACGCACAGGTGAAGGTAGGATGGGCCTCACCGCAGTTGAGGCAGCGAACCTGGGGAGAAGTGCACTCTGACTTAGAGTGATCTTTGCCCACCACACAAAGGACAGAGAGAAAAAGTACCAGAGCACGGAGGGCACCATGCCCAAACCTCCAGCCCTTATTACAGGTCAAGGAGAGGGAATGTACTCCCTGGACGGAGCACCTGGCACCAGCAAGAATGACAGAGGGTGGAAGGGTCCTACCATCAAAGGTAATCTTCACAACCCGAAGGGGTTGACGGCGACGACCATGAGAGGGATGAGTAAAACGAGTCTAACCTGGAGAACAGAATGGCCTTGGGCATCGAGATATGACGAATACCTTCGTGGCAGTCCTGCAGATT
>WNGS01057291.1:0-13400 GCA_020271785.1 Procambarus virginalis
TCTCTCTCTGTAATGTTGGGATCTCTCTCTCGTAATGTTGGGATCTCTCTCTCTCTGTAATGTTGGGATCTCTCTCTCTGTAATGTTGGGATCTCTCTCTCTGTAATGTTGGGATCTTCTCTCGGTAATGTTGGGATCTCTTCTCTCTGTAATGTTGGGATCTCTCTCGGTAATGTTGGGATCTCTTCTCTGTAATTTGGGATCGGTCTGATCTCCATAAGTTGGGATCTCTCTGTAATGTTGGGATATCTCTCTCCTAATGTTGGGATCCGTCAGTAATGTTGGGATCTCTCTCTCTGTAATGTTGGGATCTTTCTGTAATGTTGGGATCTTTCTGAAATGTTGGGATCTCTCTCTCTGTAATGTTGGGATCTCTCTGTAATGTTGGGATCTTTCTGAAATGTTGGGATCTCTCTCTCTGTAATGTTGGGATCTCTCTCTCAGTAATGTTGGGATCTCTCTCTCGGTAGTGTTGGGATCACTCTCTCGGTAATGTTGGGATCTCTCTCTCAGTAATGTTGGGATCTCTCTCTCAGTAATGTTGGGATCTCTCTCTCAGTAATGTTGGGATCTCTCTCTCAGTAATGTTGGGATCTCTCTCTCGGTAATGTTGGGATCTCTCTCTCAGTAATGTTGGGATCTCTCTCTAGGGGTGTTGGGATCTCTCTCTCGGTAATGTTGGGATCTCTCTCTCAGTAATGTTGGGATCTCTCTAGGTAATGTTGGGATCTCTCTCTCAGTAATGTTGGGATCTCTCTAGGTAATGTTGGGATCTCTCTCTCTGTAATGTTGGGATCTCTCTCTGGGTAATGTGGGATCTCTCTCTCAGTAATGTTGGGATCTCTCTAGGTAATGTGGGATATCTCTCTCTGTAATGTTGGGATCTCTCTCTCTGTAATGTTGGGATCTCTCTCTCTGTAATGTGGGATCTCTCTCTCTGTAATGTTGGGATATCTCTCTCAGTAATGTTGGGATCTCTCTCTAGGTAATGTTGGGATCTCTCTCTCTGTAATGTTGGGATCTCTCTCTCAGTAATGTTGGGATCTCTCTCTCAGTAATGTTGGGATCTCTCTCTAGGTAATGTTGGGATCTCTCTCTAGGTAATGTTGGGATCTCTAGGTAATGTTGGGATCTCTCTCTCTGTAATGTTGGGATCTCTCTAGGTAATGTTGGGATCTCTCTCTCTTTAATGTTGGGATCTCTCTTAGGTAATGTTGGGATCTCTCTCTCAGTAATGTTGGGATCTCTCTCTCTGTCATGTGGGATCTCTCTCTCAGTAATGTTGGGATCTCTCTCTGTAATGTTGGGATCTCTCTCTCAGTAATGTTGGGATCTCTCTCTCTGTAATGTTGGGATCTCTCTCTCTGTAATGTTGGGATCTCTCTCTCAGTAATGTTGGGATCTCTCTCTGTAGAATGTTGGGATCTCTCTCTCTGTAATGTGGGATCTCTCTCTCAGTAATGTTGGGATCTCTCTCTGTAATGTTGGGATCTCTCTCTCTGTAATGTTGGGATCTCTCTCTGTAATGTTGGGATCTCTCTCTCTGTAATGTTGGGATCTCTCTCTCAGTAATGTTGGGATCTCTCTCTAGGTAATGTTGGGATCTCTCTCTAGGTAATGTTGGGATCTCTCTGTAATGTTGGGATCTCTCTAGGTAATGTTGGGATCTCTCTAGGTAATGTTGGGATCTCTCTCTGTAATGTTGGGATCTCTCTAGGTAATGTTGGGATCTCTCTAGGTAATGTTGGGATCTCTCTAGGTAATGTTGGGATCTCTCTCTCTGTAATGTTGGGATCTCTCTCTCTGTAATGTTGGGATCTCTCTCTCTGTAATGTTGGGATCTCTCTCTCAGTAATGTTGGGATCTCTCTAGGTAATGTGGGATCTCTCTAGGTAATGTTGGGATCTCTCTAGGTAATGTTGGGATCTCTCTAGGTAATGTTGGGATCTCTCTCTAGGTAATGTTGGATCTCTCTCTAGGTAATGTTGGGATCTTTCTCTAGGTAATGTTGGGATCTCTCTCTAGGTAATGTTGGGATCTCTCACTCAGTAATGTTGGGATCTCTCTCTTGGTAATGTTGGGATCTCTCTCTCGGTAATGTTGGGATCTCTCACTCAGTAATGTTGGGATCTCTCACTCAGTAATGTTGGGATCTCTCTCTTGGTAATGTTGGGATCTCTCTCTTGGTAATGTTGGGATCTCTCTCTCGGTAATGTTGGGATCTCTCACTCAGTAATGTTGGGATCTCTCACTCGGAGGACCCTCCCCAAAGTGAGGAGGACCTCCGGGCAAGCGGAGCATGGACCCGCCCAATGGGGGAGTCTACTCTCACAGTATGTAGAGAGCAAAAAAGTATGTGGAGACAGACATATTGTGTGGTTATTTTTGTTTATGCGTTTGAGAGGAAACATTTTTATTGGAGTATCAATGGGTTGCAGGTTTGTCTTTGAGGAAGAAGTTGCTGAGAACCTCGAAACCAGCACAGGAGTAGTTGATGAAACTCCAAGGTAGTGGAGGAGAGGACCTCAAGCTGTGAGGAGAAGCAGTGATGAGGAGTGTCACGTGCTTCTGTAGAGGTGGTGAAGCACCATAGTTGTTGGAGGAAACTTATGGTGCAGCAGCCAGGAGAGGTGTGGAGGACCCTAGTAGAAGTAGTGAAGCACCATAGTTGTTCAAGGGAAACTTCATGGTGCAGCAGCCAGGAGAGCTGTGGAGGACCCTAGTAGAAGTAGTGAAGCACCATAGTTGTTCAAGGGAAAACTTCATGGTGTAGCAGCCAGGAGAGCTGTGGAGGACCCTAGTAGAAGTAGTGAAGCACCATAGTTGTTCAAGGGAAACTTCATGGTGTAGCAGCCAGGAGAGCTGTGGAGGACCCTAGTAGAAGTAGTGAAGCACCATAGTTGTTCAAGGGAAACTTCATGGTGTAGCAGCCAGGAGAGCTGTGGAGGACCCTAGTAGAAGTAGTGAAGCACCATAGTTGTTGGAGGGAAACTTCATGGTGCAGCAGCCAGGAGAGCTGTGGAGGACCCTAGTAGAAGTAGTGAAGCACCATAGTTGTTCAGGGAAACTTCATGGTGTAGCAGCCAGGAGAGCTGTGGAGGACCCTAGTAGAAGTAGTGAAGCACCATAGTTGTTCAAGGGAAACTTCATGGTGCAGCAGCCAGGAGAGCTGTGGAGGACCCTAGTAGAAGTAGTGAAGCACCATAGTTGTTCAAGGGAAACTTCATGGTGCAGCAGCCAGGAGAGCTGTGGAGGACCCTAGTAGAAGTAGTGAAGCACCATAGTTGTTCAAGGGAAACTTCATGGTGCAGCAGCCAGGAGAGCTGTGGAGGACCCTAGTAGAAGTAGTGAAGCACCATAGTTGTTCAAGGGAAACTTCATGGTGCAGCAGCCAGGAGAGCTGTGGAGGACCCTAGTAGAAGTGGTGAAGCTCCATAGTTGTTCGAGGAAACTTCATGGTAGCAGCCTGGAGGAGCTGCAGAGGATCCTGGTAGTTAAGCCCGGAAGAACCTGAAGAGATCAGGGTAGTGAACTTCCAGATGTGGAAGGGGAATTCTAAATGATTACTTGTAGGGAGGTGATAGAGTGTTTGGTTGTCATTGGCGTGCAAGACGCAGTGAGAGGTGAGTGATTGTTTGCCATTTTTGTACCAAGGAGTGTTTATACTGAAGTTTAGAGTTACAGTCGTAGGCTGGATTACCTACAGATGTATGTGTTCTAGGACTGATAGAGTGATCGATTGATCATTGTTGTGTATCAAAGAACATTTATACTGATATATTTATGTTATTGCATTCATACGCTGATTTCTCCTTGTACATGTTTATAGATATATTCTCTCGCTGATAGTGCAACATTGTAGTATAAGACTTGATCTACTTGAGGAGGTTGATAACATTATGGTGGTGAATCCGGAGATAGGATACCACTTGATAAGCTGATGATAGAGAATTCTGATGGTGTTGGAGTGCAACCCAACTGTAATAGTATAGAGTATAGGATTCATTATTATTATATGTGTGTATGTATTGTGTATGTGCTTCGTCCAGTAAATGTATTCAAGTTGCTGGTGTTTGCCCTTGTCCTAGTGAGGCTTCCCAGGAAATAGTAAAGAAGGAGAGAGAGAGAGAGAGAGAGAACCAAGAACCACTGCTGTGGACAGGGTAAGACGGAAAACTAGTAAGTCAAAGGGGATTGAGGAGATCATACCCCATAAGGAGAGAGTGGGGAGTCACAGCGGCTCGAGTGGGTGTGTGCACGTGACAACGAGGCTAAGTGTTGGAGCCGCATCCCCTAAACGTGTGACGTTGAGCCCCTCTCCAAGAGCCAGAAGCGCCTAGTGTGATCTCCTAGTGAAGTATAAGCACTCTACCGAGTTGTGGGTTGGGTTGTCCAGAAAGAAGGATCAACGATGACAACACCACCAACCCATACTATAATACCTTCCTCCTCCTTCCCTTCCTCCTCCTACTCATCCCCCTTCCCCCAAGACATCTAAACATTTAGAACGTCTAAATTATTGGGATCGTCTCAAAGCTCTCCAAATGTTCTCTCCGGAAAGGCGACGAGAGAGATACCAAATAATATACACATGGAAGATACTGGAAGGACAGGTCCCTAATGTGCACAGTAGAATAACAACATACTGAAGCGAAATGCACGGAAGAAAATGCACAATAGAACCAGTGAAGAGTAGAGGTGCCATAGGCATAATCAGAGAACACTGAACATCAGAGGTCCAGTGAAGAGTAGAGGTGCCATAGGCACAATCAGAGAACACTGAACATCAGAGGTCCATAACTGTTCAAGACCCTCCCAGCAAGCATTAGAAATATTGCCGGAACAAAGGTTCATGTATTCAAGAGACACTTAGATAAGTTCCTCCAAGGAGTGCCGAACCAACCAGGCTCCCGTCTTGAGTACAACACAAGTGACTTGAAGAGTACAACCATTGTGATGGGATCCCTGGATTCGAAAGTTCTCGTAATCCATCCTATCATTGTTCTGACTGACGCAATATTTGTTTGGTTATGCTCCCTAAACGTTAGGTCGTCGGACATCATTATTTCCAAATCCTTGACATGCTGTTTTTCTACTATGGGAAGATTCGATTGTGTTTTGTACCCTGTATTATGTTTCAGATCCTCATTTTTGCCGTACCTGAGTACCTGAAATTTATCACTGTTAAACATCATGTTATTTTCTGCTGCCCAATCGAAAACTTTGTTGATATCTGCTTGTAGTTTTTCAATGTCTTCAGCAGTGGTAATTTTCATGCTGATTTGCGTCATCTGCAAAGGATGACACGAAGCTGTGACTTGTATTTGAGTCTATATCTGATATGAGAATAAGGAAAATCAGCGGTGCAAGGACTGTACCTTGAGGTACAGAGCGTTTAACTGCGCTTGGACTCGATTTTATTTGATTGTTAATGTTGGATTGACTTGTTCTTTGGTTGACTGACACTGCCTGTGTGTGTGTGACCACCGGCACTTTCTCTCTTACTACAAACTGACTATTTTTATAGTTTTTACTCCGTTTCTGACATATTTAGAGAGTTCCAATCCCACTTGATCACAAGCGCCGCACCGTCTCAATTTCTTTCTTACCTTTGTGAAGAGGAAGACTTAGGGGAGGACTGAAGGGCCCAGCGAGCTGTCATTGTACCCGTGTCATTGTACCCCTGTCATTATACCCCTGTCATTGTACTGCTGTCATTGTACTGCTGTCATTGTACTGCTGTCATTGTACCCCCTGTCATTGTACTGCTGTCATTGTACCCCCTGTCATTGTACCCCCTGTCATTGTACCCCCTGTCATTGTACTGCTGTCATTGTACCGCTGTCATTGTACTGCTGTCATTGTACCGCTGTCATTGTACCGCTGTCATTGTACTGCTGTCATTGTACCGCTGTCATTGTACCGCTGTCATTGTACCGCTGTCATTGTACCGCTGTCATTGTACCGCTGTCATTATACCGCTGTCATTGTACCCCTGTCATTGTACCCCCTGTCATTGTACTGCTGTCATTGTACCCCCTGTCATTGTACCCCTGTCATTGTACCCCCTGTCATTGTACTGCTGTCATTGTACCGCTGTCATTGTACTGCTGTCATTGTACCGCTGTCATTGTACCGCTGTCATTGTACCGCTGTCATTATACCGCTGTCATTGTACCCCTGTCATTGTACCCCCTGTCGTTGTACCCCCTGTCGTTGTACAGCTGTCATTGTACCGCTGTCATTGTACTGCTGTCATTGCACCCCTGTCATTGTACTGCTGTCATTGTACCCCGGTCATTGTACCGCTGTCATTGTACCGCTGTCATTGTTCCCTGGTCATTGTACCCCTGTCATTGTACCCCTGTCATTGTACCCCTGTCATTGTACCGTTGTCATTGTACCGCTATGATTGTACCCCTGTCATTGTACCCCTGTCATTGTACTGCTGTCATTGTACCCCGGTCATTGTACCCACGGTCATTGTACCCCGGTCATTGTACCCCGGTCATTGTACCCCGGTCATTGTACCCCGGTCATTGTACCCTGATCATTGTACCCCTGTCATTGTACCCCTGTCATTGTACCCCTGTCATTGTACCGTTGTCATTGTACCGCTATGATTGTACCCCTGTCATTGTACTGCTGTCATTGTACCCCCGGTCATTGTACCCATGGTCATTGTACCCCTGTCATTGTACCTCTGTCATTGTACTGCTGTCATTGTACCCCCGGTCATTGTACCCACGGCCATTGTACCCCGGTCATTGTACCCCGGTCATTGTACCCCGGTCATTGTACCCCGGTCATTATACCCCTGTCATTGTACCCCGGTCATTGTACCCCTGGCATTGTACCCCTGTCATTGTACCCCTGTCATTGTACCCCCTGTCATTGTACCCCGGTCATTGTACCCCGGTCATTGTACCCCTGTCATTGTACCCCTGTCATTGTACCCCTCTCATTGTACCCCGGTCATTGTACCCCTGTCATTGTACCCCGGTCATTGTACCCCTGTCATTGTACCCCTGTCATTGTACCCCCTGTCATTGTACCCCCTGTCCTTGTACCCCGGTCATTGTACCCCGGTCATTGTACCCCTGTCATTGTACCCCTGTCATTGTACCCCTGTCATTGCACCCCGGTCATTGTACCCCTGTCATTGTACCCCTGGCATTGTACCTCTGTCATTGTACCCCTGTCATTGTACCCCCTGTCATTGTACCCCTGTCATTGTACCCCAGTCATTGTACCCCTGTCATTGTACCCCGGTCATTGTACCCCTGTCATTGTACCCCTGTCATTGTACCCCTGTCATTGTACCCCTGTCATTGTACCCCGTTCATTGTACCCCTGTCATTGTACCCCTGTCATTGTACCCCTGTCATTGTATCCCTGTCATTGTACCCCGGTCATTGTACCCCTGTCATTGTACCCCTGTCATTGTACCCTGGTCATTGTACCCCTGTCATTGTACCCCTGTCAATGTACCCCTGTCATTGTACCCCTGACATTGTACCCCGGTCATTGTACCCCTGTCATTGTACCCCTGTCATTGTACCCCTGTCATTGTACCCCGGTCATTGTACCCCTGTCATTGTACCCCTGTCATTATACCCCTGTCATTGTACCCCTGTCATTGTACCCCTGTCATTGTACCCCGGTCATTGTACCCCTGTCATTGTACCCCTGTCATTGTACCCCTGTCATTGTACCCCGGTCATTGTACCCCTGTCATTGTACCCCGGTCATTGTACCCCTGTCATTGTACCCCGGTCATTGTACCCCGGTCATTGTACCCTGATCATTGTACCCCTGTCATTGTACCCCTGTCATTGTACCCCTGTTATTGTACCGTTGTCATTGTACCGCTATGATTGTACCCCTGTCATTGTACTGCTGTCATTGTACCCCCGGTCATTGTACCCATGGTCATTGTACCCCTGTCATTGTACCTCTGTCATTGTACTGCTGTCATTGTACCCCGGTCATTGTACCCACGGCCATTGTACCCCGGTCATTGTACCCCGGTCATTGTACCCCGGTCATTGTACCCCGGTCATTATACCCCTGTCATTGTACCCCGGTCATTGTACCCCTGGCATTGTACCCCTGTCATTGTACCCCTGTCATTGTACCCCCTGTCATTGTACCCCGGTCATTGTACCCCGGTCATTGTACCCCTGTCATTGTACCCCTGTCATTGTACCCCTCTCATTGTACCCCGGTCATTGTACCCCTGTCATTGTACCCCGGTCATTGTACCCCTGTCATTGTACCCCTGTCATTGTACCCCCTGTCATTGTACCCCCTGTCCTTGTACCCCGGTCATTGTACCCCGGTCATTGTACCCCTGTCATTGTACCCCTGTCATTGTACCCCTGTCATTGCACCCCGGTCATTGTACCCCTGTCATTGTACCCCTGGCATTGTACCTCTGTCATTGTACCCCTGTCATTGTACCCCCTGTCATTGTACCCCCTGTCATTGTACCCCATTCATTGTACCCCTGTCATTGTACCCCGGTCATTGTACCCCTGTCATTGTACCCCTGTCATTGTACCCCTGTCATTGTACCCCTGTCATTGTACCCCGGTCATTGTACCCCTGTCATTGTACCCCTGTCATTGTACCCCTGTCATTGTATCCCTGTCATTGTACCCCGGTCATTGTACCCCTGTCATTGTACCCCCTGTCATTGTACCCCCTGTCATTGTACCCCAGTCATTGTACCCTGGTCATTGTACCCCTGTCATTGTACCCCTGTCAATGTACCCCTGTCATTGTACCCCTGACATTGTACCCCGGTCATTGTACCCCTGTCATTGTACCCCTGTCATTGTACCCCTGTCATTGTACCCCGGTCATTGTACCCCTGTCATTGTACCCCTGTCATTATACCCCTGTCATTGTACCCCTGTCATTGTACCCCTGTCATTGTACCCCTGTCATTGTACCCCGGTCATTGTACCCCTGTCATTGTACCCCTGTCATTGTACCCCTGTCATTGTACCCCTGTCATTGTACCCCTGTCATTGTACCCCGGTCATTGTACCCCTGTCATTGTACCCCTGTCATTGTACCCCTGTCATTGTACCCCGGTCATTGTACCCCTGTCATTGTACCCCTGTCATTGTACCCCTGTCATTGTACCCCGGTCATTGTACCCCTGTCATTGTACCGTATTTGACGGCTCTGGCTGCTGACATTACTCTGAAAACCCGGTGATAATATTGAGGTGATTTGGGTCACACTATTGCCTTCGGTGTTGAAGGTCCTTGGATCCACCAGGCTGTGATTCATATGGGGGTGGCTGCTTGTAGCGGTGTTCTGTGAGTGGTTGTGAGCCGACCTCTCCCACACCTCCCACGCCCCCTCCCACACCCCCACGCCCTCTCCCATGCACCCACGCCCTCTCCCATCCCCCCACGCCCTCTCCCACGGTAGGACCATGGCGGAAATAGATAGTTCTTTTAATTTAAATACAAAAATATATTGATATTGGTTTCGCCGTGTATGTGTGTACTCACCTACTTGTACTCACCTAGTTGTGTTTGCGGGGGTTGAGCTCTGGCTCTTTGGTCCCGCCTCTCAACCGTCAATCAACAGGTGTACAGATTCCTGAGCCTACTGGGCTCTATCATATCTACACTTGAAACTGTGTATGGAGTCAGCCTCCACCACATTACTTCCTAATGCATTCCATTTGTCAACCACTCTGACACTAAAAAAGTTCTTTCTAATATCTCTGTGGCTCATTTGGGCACTCAGTTTCCATCTGTGTCCCCTAGTGCGTGTGCCCCTTGTGTTAAATTGCCTGTCTTTATCTACCCTATCAATTCCCTTCAGAATCTTGAATGTGGTGATCATGTCCCCCCTAACTCTTCTGTCTTCCAGCAAAGTGAGGTTTAATTCCCGTAGTCTCTCCTCGTAGCTCATACCTCTCAGCTCGGGTACTAGTCTGGTGGCAAACCTTTGAACCTGTACTCACCTAATTGTACTCACCTAATTGTGCTTGCGGGGGTTGAGCTTTGGCTCTTTGGTCCCGCCTCTCAACTGTCAATCAACTGGTGTACAGATTCCTGAGCCTACTGGGCTCTATCATATCTACACTTGAAACTGTGTATGGAGTCAGCCTCCACCACATCACTTCCTAATGCATTCCATTTGTCAACCACTCTGACACTAAAAAAGTTCTTTCTAATATCTCTGTGGCTCATTTGGGCACTCAGTTTCCACCTGTGTCCCCTTGTGCGTGTGCCCCTTGTGTTAAATAGCCTGTCTTTATCTACCCTATCAATTCCCTTCAGAATCTTAAATGTGGTGATCATGTCCCCCCTAACTCTTCTGTCTTCCAGCGAAGTGAGGTTTAATTCCCGTAGTCTCTCCTCGTAGCTCATACCTCTCAGCTCGGGCACTAGTCTGGTGGCAAACCTTTGAACCTTTTCCAGTTTAGTCTTATCCTTGACTAGATATGGACTCCATTCTGGGGCTGCATACTCCAGGATTGGCCTGACATATGTGGTATACAAAGTTCTGAATGATTCTTTACACAAGTTTCTGAATGCCGTTCGTATGTTGGCCAACCTGGCATATGCCGCTGATGTTATCCTCTTGATATGTGCTGCAGGAGACAGGTCTGGCGTGATATCAACCCCCAAGTCTTTTTCTTTCTCTGATTCCTGAAGAATTTCCTCTCCCAGATGATACCTTGTATCTGGCCTCCTGCTCCCTACACCTATCTTCATTACATTACATTTGGTTGGGTTAAACTCTAACAACCATTTGTTCGACCATTCCTTCAGCTTGTCTAGGTCTTCTTGAAGCCTCAAACAGTCCTCTTCTGTTTTAATCCTTCTCATAATTTTGGCATCGTCCGCAAACATGGAGAGAAATGAATCGATACCCTCCGGGAGATCATTTACATATATCAGAAACAAGATAGGACCGAATACAGAGCCCTGTGGGACTCCACTGGTGACTTCACGCCAATCGGAGGTCTCACCCCTTACCATAACTCTCTGCTTCCTATTGCTTAGGTACTCCCTTATCCACTGGAGCACCTTACCAGCTACACCAGCCTGTCTCTCCAGCTTATGTACCAGCCTCTTATGCGGTACTGTGTCAAAGGCTTTCCGACAGTCCAAGAAAATGCAGTCCGCCCAGCCCTCTCTTTCTTGCTTAATCTTTGTCACCTGATCGTAGAATTCTATCAAACCTGTAAGGCAAGATTTGCCCTCCCTGAACCCATGTTGGCGATTTGTCACGAAGTCTCTTCTCTCCAGATGTGTTACCAGGTTTTTTCTCACGATCTTCTCCATCACCTTGCATGGTATACAAGTCAAGGACACTGGCCTGTAGTTCAGTGCCTCTTGCCTGTCGCCCTTTTTGTATATTGGGACCACATTCGCTGTCTTCCATATTTCTGGTAGGTCTCCCGTCTCCAGTGACTTACTATACACTATGGAGAGTGGCAAGCAAAGTGCCTCTGCACACTCTTTCAGTATCCAAGGTGAGATCCCGTCTGGCCCAACAACCTTCCTAACATCCAGATCCAGCAGGTGTCTCTTTACCTCCTCTCTCGTAATTTCGAACTCTTCCAAGGCCGCCTGATTTACCTCCCTTTCTCCTAGCACAGTGACCTCACCTTGTTCTATTGTGAAGACCTCCTGGAACCTCTTGTTGAGTTCTTCACACACCTCTTTGTCATTCTGTGTGTGTGTGTGTGTGTGTGTGTACTCACCGTGTGTGTGTGTGTACTGGATCATGCAGTAGCTCTTGGCCCCTGCCTTTCTATCCGCTGTTATCTTTTGCAATGACTTACCCAAGATAATTTTGTTACACACCCCCAGGAAGCAGCCCATAGCAGCTGTCTAACTCCCAGGTACCTATTTACTGCTAGGTGAACAGGAGCATCAGGGTGAAAGAAACTTTGCCCCCATTTGTTTCCGCCTCCACCGGGATCGAACCCGGAACCTCAGGACTACGAATCCCGAGCGCTGTCCACTCAGCCATCAGGCCTCTACGATAGGTGCCGAGAATGTCTCAAATATCTGTGTTTTATAATTACTGGAAATCTGGTTCACGCCCCGTGTAGGCTGCAAGCGATTAGGCCATCAATTAGGCCATCAACTAGGCCATCAATTAGGCCATCAATTAGGCCATCAAGTAGGCCATCAATTAGGCCATCAATTAGGCCATCAATTAGGCCATCAATTAGGCCATCAGTTAGGCCATCAATTAGGCCATCAATTAGGTCATCAATTAGGCCATCAATTACTTCATCAATTAGGTCATCAATTAGGCCATCAATTAGTCCATCAATTAGGCCGTCAATTAGGCCATCAATTAGGCCGTCAATTAGGTCATCAATTAGGCCGTCAATTAGGTCATCAATTAGGCCATCAATTACTTCATCAATTAGGTCATCAATTAGGCCATCAATTAGTTCATCAATTAGGTCATCAATTAGGCCATCAATTAGGTCATCAATTAGGCCATCAATTAGGCCATCAATTAGGCCATCAATTAGGCCATCAATTAGTCATCAATTAGGCCATCAATTAGGTCATCATATAGGCCATCAATTAGGCCATCAATTAGGCCATCACTTAGGCCATCAATTAGGCCATCAATTAGGCCATCAATTAGGCCATCAGTTAGGCCATCAATTAGGCCATCAATTAGGCCATCAATTAGGTCATCAATTAGGCCATCAATTATGTCGGAAAATCCGACACCATTTAATATTACATACAATTGCAGATAATGCTGCTGCTGTTGTATAAACAAGTTACCCATAGAAATGTAACTTGTAGTGGAGTTTCCGTCTATAGAAAACGGGATATCATAGCCACATACTATTATAATTCACCAGCTATTGTGTTGGAATTATTCTTAAATACATTAGTCTTTGGACTTTTACCATCATAAAAACATCTCATTTTAACTAAATTAATTATCATATCAAAATAGAGTAAATGTGACCCTTCTATTCAGTTACTGTCATCTCTACAAAGTGGGAGGCGTCAGTAGGGAGTAGGGTGTGGTCAGGGATTGTCGGTGTCACCTCTGAGACGCGTGGAGTAAACAGCTCCTATCATTTCTGGACAATGTCGGCCAGTAGCGTCAATAGTATGGAGTGTCAGCCATTATTTAAGACCACAGAGTCGTGGAGCGAGTAACAGCTCCTATAAATTCTCTTGGACGAAGTGTGACGAAGATCAGAGTAGTGGTCTTCCATCATCACACACGCGTCAACAAATACAAGGGAAGTGTCTTTCCGAAACCCGTTATCTAATCATTTTGGCCATTAATGTTAGGTAGATATATTGGGCAACCGGGTATAGACACGAATGATCGACTCAAAAAGGTAATTAAGCCTTGGTCTTTATGGTTCA
>WNGS01057296.1:0-10803 GCA_020271785.1 Procambarus virginalis
CCACTCTTATAGTGTATAGTAGGTCACTGGAAACGGGGAGGACCTACCAGAAATATGGAAGACTGCTAATTGTAGTACCAATATACAAAAAGGCGTGACAAAAAGAGGCACTGAACTACAGGCCAGTGTCCTTACTGTATACCATGCATGGTGATGGAGAAGATTGTGAGAAAAACCTAGTAACACATCTGGAGAGAAAAGACTTCGTGACAACCCAGCAACATGGGTTCAGGGAAGGTAAATCTTGCCTTAAAGGCTTGATAGAATTCTACGATCAGGGACAAAGATTAAGCAAGAAAGAGAAAGATGGGTGGACTGCATTTTTTTGGACTGTCGGAAAGCATTGACACAGTACCCCATAAGAGGTGATGCATAAGCTGGAGAGAAACAGGCAGGAGTAACTGGTAGGGGCGCTCAGTGGATAGAGAGTACCTAAGCAATAGGAAGCAGAGAGTTACAGTGAGGGGTGAGACCTCAGACTGGCGTGAAGTCACCAGTGGAGTCCCACAGGGCTCTGTACTTGGACCTATCCTGTTTCTGATATACGTAAATGATCTCCCAGAGGGTATAGACTCATTCCTCTCAATGTTTGCTGACGACGCCAAAATATGAGAAGGATTAAGACAGAGGAGGACAGCTGAAGGCTTCAAGAAGACCTAGACAAGCTGCAGGAATGGTCGAACAAATGGCTGTTAGAGTTTAACCCAAGCAAATGTAATGTAATGAAGATAGGGGTAGGAAGCAGGAGACCAGATACAAGGTATCATTTGGGAAATGAAATACTTCAAGTGTCAGAGAGAGAGAAAGACCTGGGGGTTGATATCACGACAGACCTGTCCCCTGAAGCTCATATCAAGAGGATAACATCAGCGGCATATGCCAGGTTGGCTAACATAAGAACGGCCTTTAGAAACTAGTGTAAGGAATCTTTCAGAACATTATATACCACATATGTCAGACCAATCCTGGAGTATGCGGCTCCAGCATGGAGTCCATATCTAGTCAAGCATAAGACTAAACTGGAAAAGGTCAAAGGTTTGCCACCATACTAGTAGCCGAGCTGAGAGGTATGAGCTACGAGGAGAGACTACGGGAATTAAACCTCACTTGTGGAAGACAGAAGAGTTAGGGGGGACATGATCACCACATTCAAGATTCTCAAGGGAATCGACAGGGTTGATAAAGACAGGCTATTTAACCACTAGGGACACACGCACTAGGGGACACAGGTGAAACTGAGTGCCCAATGAGCCACAGAGATATTAGAAAGAACTTTTTAGTGTCAGAGTGGTTGACAAATGGAATGCATTAGGAAGTAATGTGGTGGAGGCTGACTCCATACACAGTTTCAAGTGTAGATATGATAGAGCCCCATAGGCTCAGGAACCTGTACACCTGTTTTGACGGGACCAAAGAGCCAGAGCTCAACCCCGCAAGCACAACTAGGTGAGTACAACTAGGTGAGTACACACACACACTACACATACAAACTCATTAGGTATTTGTTTCTAATTAAATTAGAGACGTATTAAAAAGACTTTTGCACGTTTGGTAAAAATATATACAATTTAATTGACTGAAATCAAAGTATTTTATGCATTCAAAACACGACTTTATAAATAGTTACAGTACCACCTTTCTGCTACCAAATAAAATCCCAGAAAACGTTGTGTTTACTGGGTATGCACAGCTAGATTAGACTATGCTAGGATGGTCGAAAGCTGGGCTAGGCTAGGATATGCTAGCTGAGCTAGGCAAGGGCTTGTCAAGCTAGGCTAGGCTAGCAGGGTATGCTTAACTACACTAGGCTAAGGGGCGGCTGGGCTGGCTTGGCTATGCTAGGCTAAGCTGGGCTGGGCTGGGCTTGGCTATGCTAGGACTAAGCTGGGCTGGGCTGGGCTTGGCTATGCAAGGCTAAGCTGGGCTGGCTGGGTTGGGCTTGGCTACACTAGGCTGGATTGGTCATGGTTAAGCAAGATAGGGCTGGGCAGGGTTTGGCTAGGTATGGCTATGCAGGCCAGACTAGGCTAAGCTATGCAAATACTTGTTTGTTAACAAGGTTGTTGATTTATGAAACCAATACGCATAGCGTGGTGGAGGTGGGGTCCCTTGATCGTTTCAAACGTGGGTTGGACATATATGGTATTGGGGGGTGCTATGTTAAGTGGGATTAGGGCATGGCTTTTTGCTCTCCTTATCTCTTTTGTAACATTTCTAACCAGTTGTGCGAATTCTTGTTCTAAACTGACTTACCCATTCTTAATCCTTTTGTACCAAGCTCTCTTTCTACCTATAAGGTTTTTCAGATCCTTTGTTATCCATTTCGGGTATTTGTATTGATCTATTCAATTTGTAAGGTATACTACTTTCCTGTGCTTTGCTTAGATATTTGTAAATAAGTTATATTGAATCCAAATCGAAATCCTCCTTTACATCAGGCATCGCTGGGTTCACGTCTCGCTCCAAGATCAGCCCGCCCCCTATGCCCAAGACTTTTCAATCTATTTGACCCAAAAAAATTCTTAGGATATTATATTTAGCTTTACAAAAATCTGGCACTCTAACAGAATTTTCTCCTGCAGATCAATTCCACTGTATGCCAAATCTGATTTCTTTATGATCACTGTTCCCTAGTTCACTCCCAATTTCGATGTCATTAATCTGTGTTTCCTGTTAGTTAACACTAAATCTAAAATATTATTTTCCCGCGTTGGTTCCTTAATATGTTGCGTAAGAAAGCAATCGTCAATTAATTCTAGAAAATCTTCTGCTTCATTATTCCCTGTTTTGTTCACCCAGTTTATTCCACTAAAATTAAAGTCAACCATGACACAAATACTGTTAGATCTAGATGCCCTAGATATTTCATCCCATAGATGCTTTGCTTCCGCACTGTCTAAGTTTGGTGGCCTATATATAACTCCTATTATACGATTATTTGTTTTTTCGTTTAATTCTATCCAAATAGTTTCTGTGTGTGGCTCAGTTTTGATTCCCTCTTTGAGACTGCATTTCAAATTGTCCCTAACGTATATGGCTACTCCACCTCCTCGTCTACTATATCTATCAGTGTGAAATAGTTTAAATCCATTTATTTGATATTCAGCAAATAGTTCTCTATTTTCTACATTCATCCACGTTCGGTAAGTGCAATAATATCTATTTTTCTGTACAGACAAGAGCATTTAATTCGTTAATTTATTTCTTAGACTTCTACTGTTAGTGTAATATACCCTAAGTGAATAGTTATTTGAGGCCCTTCTCTTTCCCTGATCATTTTGCCAATTTCTTCTCCCACCAACACATACTTTTATTACTTCCCCATATCAATTCCCATACCACTATCTACTAAGAGTTTAAACCCAAACAAACGCCTCCAATCACTGGTTCCAACGAGTTCGCAACAGCAACAACCCCAGCTCTCGATAGATGCACCCCATCACGAGCATACATTTCATTCTTCCATAGAAGTGTTCCCAGTTGTCTATGAAAGATATTGCATTTGATTTGCAATATCTTTCTGGCCGGCAAATGACACCAAGTGCCCTCGACAACCATTGATTTCCAACTCCCAAATGAATTTCCAATTCATAACTACATAAAGAGCAATGATATTGAAAGGCAACTTAATAGTGAAGAAAGGATTGGTTGACAATGCATTTGGAACAGAAACCTCATCCTGTGAGTGGACACACCACCATAGTGACAGTTTTGGGCAGCGCCACTCATCCTGTGAGTGGACACACCGCCATAGTGACAGTACTGGGCAGCACCACTCATCCTGTGAGTGGACACACCGTCATAGTGACAGTACTGGGCAGCGTCACTCATCCTGTGAGTGGACACACTGTCATAGAAATAGTATTGGGCAGCGCCACTAATCTTGTGAGTGGACACACCGCCATAGTGACAGCATTGGGCAACGCCACTAATCTGTGAGTGGACACACCGCCATAGTGACAGCATTGGGCAAACGCCACTCATCCTGTGAGTGGACACACACCGCCATAGCAGCATGTACAACACTCCCCAATAGGATGAAAACCCCGCTGGTGTTCATCCTGTCACTTGTACCCAGACACAGCTGGGACTTGCTTAACTGTTTCAAGTGAACAGCTTAGCAACAAAAAGATTAACATTCGTCAACCTTAAAATCTTTGTTCACCAACCTTGTTCACCAACTTGTACAATTGCTGATTTCTGCCATGTTCCCCCCCCCCCTTTTTATTTTTTATTCCTTTTTGAACACAATTTATACCTAATCCCAATTACTATTAAGTTTTAGTCTAAGTGGAGGGTTTTCCCACACACCTTGCCCGAAAAGTTATGCGTATTAGTGGCTTTAGGTTTTGTATGTACTAGCTCTATATATAAATCCAACATTATGTTTGTAAATCAACTATGTATGTTACATCAGAAATCACAATAACGTGATGCATCAATGAACAAATTTCTGTGTGTATGAAGGAAGGGCGAAGGGGTAGAATGGCTTATTGACATAGCTCGAGTGCAGGGGGGAGTTGTGGAAACCTGGTTTGTGTCTAGGAGAGGCTGCAGGATCCAGTAAGTTCAGTAGAACTTCGGTTTCATCTTTTTTTTACCATGTCGTAGCTCAGTCGATTAAGCAGTGTCTGGGATGCTCACAGACGTAGGTTCTAATCCTCGTCACGGCCCTTGTGGATTGAAATTGAAATTGAAATTGAAATAAGTTTATTGAGGTAAAATACACACAAAGGATGAGGTAGCTCAAGCTATTCTCACCCCGTTCAGTACATCGTGTTAATACATACATATAACACATCACAAACAATAAAAATATTACCAAACATTCTGAGAGATAAACTTAACATTTCCTCCTTACACAAGTAGTATGGTATCAGACGTACACAAATACTTTTATGACCTAGGTATACTGTATAGACAATTTGCAAGAGACATGCAGATAATTCAACAAAAAATTACAGTCTTGGTGCAAAATTCTTATATCTCTCAAGAATCATCAACCTTTCCGTTGTGACACATCCAGGCTATTTGTTCAGGAACAGTCCTTATCTCAGTGTTTCTATATACATTAATCAACGGACAATCAAGAACATAATGGGCAAGGGTGTGAGACCTTAAATACCACATAGTTTACACTTCGTGTCATTATCATGAACACCTATCCCATATTCCCAGTAATATTTGTACCCAAGCCTGAGCCGCATGTACACAGAGTCACTCCAAGCATTTCTCTTTTACCATAAGTGAAATGGGTGTTTTGACTCACATACTGTAGTGTTGCATGGTTGACTTCTCTACATTATGATTCTCCTCTCCACTCTGCCTGTGCCTGAATATTCTGATTTGCTTCTTATTTGTCTCATTGTGAATTCACATTCAATGTCAACTTGTGGTTTGATGTGGCACGTTTGGCCAAGTCATCCGCCACCTCGTTGAGCACTATTCCAACATGAGATGGAATCCACATGAATTTCACACTATGTCCTTTCAGCTGTATCTCAGTTATTCTTTCTTACAATCCTCAACTATGGACATGAAGACTGGGTTTCGACTGTTTAAGGACTCAAGTGCTCCTCGGCTATCGACAAATACAAAAACATTTTTGTCGTCATGACGTACTTCCTCCAAACATGCCAGAATGGCCTGCAGTTCAGCTTGTGTGGATGATATATAATTACTAAGTCGGAGTTCAATTATCCTGTCCACAGTCCCAAACTCGGTATATTCCCTTATTAGGACACCACACCCTGCCCTGCCATCCTCCGCCACCGACCCGTCACAATATACATGTAAACTGTTGCCTCTTGGTAACCGAGATATCATGCTTCCATACAAACACCGTAATTGTCCCGGTTCATGATGAATCTTTTTCACCTTGAGGGGTACAATTTCGACGTCTATTTTCTGTACTTTCCATGGAGCAGACATATTACACTGTCGAGAGGGTTTACAGCAGTCAAGTACATCGTATTCCCTGAGGTCATGAGCTAATCCCCTCGTGTAGCGTGTCTCCCTCAGTTTCCTGGAAGTGTGTACGTCACTCAAGCAGGTCTGAACGCTCTCAAACAGCTTATCCCCTCCTTTTCTCCGCATGAAACGAATAGATACTCTAGTGTTAATGTCACGGACTCTATCACACACACTCTGTAAATTTAATTCCATTCTCATTATTTCAATCATTGCATTTCTTTGACATCCAAGAATAATCCTCATAGCCTCGTTCTGTATCAGCTCTATTTTTTGAAGTCTGCCTTGGCCTGTGTAAGACAAAACGGGTGCTGCGTAGTCTATCAGGGACCGAACAGTGCTTATGTATAACATCCGCAAGATAGGTACCCCAACACCTTTACCAGAAAAAGCCAGTGCTTTTAGAGGATGCAGACGGGCTTTACATAAGGTGCTGATATGATTTTTTCAGCATTTTTACTCTCACATGTGTATCCAACATACATGCCCAGATACTTGTACTTCTGAACACGGCTCAGTTCCACACCATTTAGAGTAAGTGTTATATTTCTTCGTTTCTATACTCATATTTGGTTTTGTCTGCATTTATAACTAAGCCTAACTTGTGACAGGTTGTACCAAGTATGTTAAGAGCAGTTTGAATTTTGTTCCCAGAAGTGCCTTGTATAAGAATGTCATCAGCATATATGATCGTCGTGACCCCGAGGATACATCTCTGATGCTAATCTGTTCATTAATACATTGAATAAGGTGGGACTTAATACTCCCCTTTGGGGGTACCTAACTGAAACATCCGTTCCTCAGACATGTATCCCTGGTAATACACCTGACCTTTTCTGCCTTGTAGATAATCCCTTATCCAGTGTAGCAATCTCCCTGTTATTCCCAGATTGGCTAATTCGTATAAGATTACTTCCCCATTGGCTTTATCAAATGCTCCTTGCAGATCAACAAAAACTCTACATTGTCATCCACATTAGACAAACACTTTAAGAGACAATCTGCAGTACTTTTGCCTTTGATAAAACCAAAGAGATTACTGGACATGTTATCACCTACAAGGTAGAGTAGCCTATTTAACAAAATCCTTTCCATCATTTTACAAAAGCAGGATATTAAGGAGACAGGTCTGTAGCCTCCGTTTGACTTAGGGATAGGAATGATGACAGCCTCTTTCCATTTCTTGGTAACTTTCCCTCTCTATAACTCATATTAAACAAATCAAGTAAGGGACTAGGTTTCATACCGGCTAAATAATTAAGAATGTCATACGTTACTCCATCTTTCCAGGAGCAGTAGAGCTGCCACTTTTTATAGCATCCAGTAGCTCATCGTGAGTTATCTCAGTGCATGTTACAGATCTTGTATTTAAGGCACATAAAGTTACTCCATTTCTAATATTTTCCCATGACTCAATGGTGACTCTCGTGTCTGCAGGTAAGGACTCCATACCAGCAGCACTAGCCCATTTATCTACTAACTCATTAGCAACCTTCCCTGGATCTGAGTGAGCAATGAATTTGGGCTTAAACCCTGATTTTATTTACTGCTCTCCATATGTCTTTAAGGTTCTTAGTATTACCAATGGACTGCGCAAAGTCTTGCCAGTATCTGTCCCGCGCCTCCTCCTCACCTGACTGCATTCCCTAGCCACTTCCAACATTGTATTTTCTCTTCATCCCTCATTCCATTTTTAACCATTCTTTATGTGCACTCCGTAGCATTCTCTCCCACCCTTAACTTGCTGATCATTGAGATATTTAAATTTCTTAGGTCCATGCGTCTTGCTTCCCCTGCCCCGTTATTTTCCCTCTGTACTAATTTCTCTATGTTCTCGACCATGTCCTCGTAAAAACTATCAAACAGAGCGGCGTGTATTGTTGATACCAATCTCCCATATTTTGAATAAAATAATTTTTCATATCTTTATTAATATTTAGCCTTTTCCTTTGAAAGTGGACTTTTTTTTCCCCAGTGGTAATTCAACGTTCAAAGCAAAGTGGTCACTAAGTAGTTCCCGAACAACCCGAGCCTCCCCCATAATCCCCTGAGAGTTTAAAATGCAGGCATAGTCAAGCCGTCCTCCCCTGATGTGAGTTGGTTCATCGTTTCCCAAGAGACAGGTATCTGGATGATCTTGTAGAAACTGTAACCACTTGACCCCATTAGCATTAATACTACCCACTGTCCCAAGGCTTGTGTGCCGAGCATTAAGGTCCCCAATGACCAGTGAAGGATTAGTATAAATGCAGTCAGGTAGATAGTTAGCGTCGAAGCAGTTCCTGGGATACATACAAATTAACTACAATAAATTCCCTTCCCTTAATGATAATTTAACACAGACACTCTCTATACCTTGCGTTTTTGACGGCGGTTCTACTAACTCTGCTGGTATGGAGTTCTTAACATAAATCGACGTGCCTCTGATGTATTTGCGGCGAAGAGGTGAAACCCTTTATAGCCATTTAATTTCAATAAGCCTTCATTCCTATCCCCTGTCTCCTGGAGAGCTACAACATCAATATCATTTCCATCACATAACAATGAACATCTGTAACCCTGTTCTTAAACCATTAACATTCCATGACAACACTTTCAGTCTAGGGGATCCATTATTAAACAATTCACTGTCTAAGTCATCCCCAATAAGTTCACTAAATGATAGCCATACCTTGTATAACATCTCCCACCTCCTCCCAAGTTCACCAGTAAAAGCAACATTGCGTTTCAAGAGATTTTTTCAGTCCTGTGACGTCCATTATTGCTCAAATGATTCCTTCATTTTATGTGTAATTATAGGGTTCTTCCTTTCACTACGACTATCATCATTCACACACACTTCACTTTCCTTCATTTCATCACTCAATATTTCATTATTGTCCTCAACCACTATATCCTGACTTTCCTTCACTGTTTTGTGCTTCCCTGATCTTCACCTCTGAACGTTTAATTTCGCCTCGAGGGCTCGATTCTCTGCCCAAGATTTCGAGGAACTCACCAACTTTTCTTAGTTCAGTCCACACCTCCTTGACCATATCATTTGGCCCTCTTTCTGAGCCACAGTAGCCACTCACTCACCGTTACACTGTCACTGCCGGAGTCCTGAGTGTTGGCGTGGCTGCTTGTTGCTTGAGCCTGACGAAGTAAAGGTGACTCCTTTACCCACGCATTCGTCCGGTTCACTGGCGCTGTTTGGGGCAGACTGTTTTGCTGTGCTCCGGTGTCTGGGTAAGAGCTCTTGCTGCTCTGTAACATTCACCGGCCGGGGAAATCCATACTCAGCCTCTTGCTACACACAGCCGAGCTCGCGTGTGAACACCTCCACAGTTGCAGCATCTGGGAACTATTTCTCACCCAGGTTAAGTCTGTTTCTACACACATTAGAGAGGTGAGACTTTCGCAGAAACGACATCGTGGATCATGTTGACAGGTCCAGGATTTATGCTCCCATCTGCAGCATTTCAGGCATATTACGGGCTCTTCTACATACTTTGCTACATGCCTGTAGCCCGCCCCGGTGATGAACACTCTCTCGGGAATTCACCTCTCACTAGAGCCACCACCTGATTCCTAGCTTCACCTTTAATAAGGTGACGCTTGGCCACACAAATCGTTGGTCGTCGAGGATGAATTCGGGGTCTAAAATCTGAGGGTATTTTAGATAATTACCTTCGTCAGCTTCTCGTTCCCCACCGGTATTTCCATCACAATTCCATCATATCCTTCTGGGTTAAGAAACACAACTGCCTCCATAGAACCTACCGTTAAGTAAGGTCTCTGTTACACCTTCCTTCAGCAGGGGCTCGAACTTGCGGTGCTCTCTTCCAAGTCTGACTGTCCACAGCAGCTTCTGATGAGAGACCAGCGTGCATGAGGCAGGGAAGAGAACGCTCCACCTCCGCTGACCCTCACCTTCCTGACATCGTTCCCTCCGTTCGTCGACACTGGTTTGATCAGTCTAGGCGTCGTTCTTCATTCTCTTGTCGATTCCGTTATGGTGTACTATCATTGTCAACACTAAGCCTTACATCTTGTCTTCTCCGTTCTTCTGTTGCCTGGTTAGAACTTCTTGAAACTCACTCTTCCTCGACTGACTGGCTGCTTTCGGAGTCCATGTTAATATTGCCGTGGGAAGTAACCAGTTCTTCTGGTGACGTTACGGGCTCACCATAGCCCGTGCTACATGGACACTTCGTCCTGAGTAGCTAATCTTTAACAACATTCTGGTGACTGGGTCTCCACCCAGCATGGGGAGAGGTGTGTAGAAAGCGATTGATAGTAGTCAGTCTCCTATGTGTAGACTGAGCTAACTTGATTGGAATTTGTTCAACTATGTATGTACTATTCCTGAATAAAAATTATTATTATTTTATATATTGTTATTATTATTATTATTATATTATTATTATATATTATTATTATATTATATTATTATTATTATTATTATTATTATTATATATTATTATTAAAAATTGTAATTATCTTGCGGGTGGCAAAATGGGGAAATCTTGTAAGAACAATGTGTATATGTGACAAATGTTTTCATAACTCGAACAATGTGGGGTTCATTATTCTACACGGTTGCTAAACGATTTGGCGGTCGTATTCAAGGAAAGTTAGGATAAGGACTTGCCGAAACGCTAGCGTGCTGGGGGCTCTACAACAACGTAAGAACTCTTGTATTTATAAAAAAGAAATTAGGACAGCACATTATAACCATGAAATGTTACCCTCATGTACCTAGTAATCCTTGTTTCATTATTGTGTTATGTTATTTTGTATTATTCTAATCTGTTTGTGTCAAAATTTCTTCACTGTACCTGTATTTTTTGT
>WNGS01057297.1:0-29678 GCA_020271785.1 Procambarus virginalis
CCACTGGATCCCCAGCTGCTGCCACCGGTATCAAGTTCTCTCCGCCACTGGCAGGGTTTGGGCCGTTCCTCTCCTAAGGCTTCATCACGTGCCTTGAGCTGTGCCATGATCTCAAGTCTTCTTTCTCCCACTTTGGAAGCTCTCAACTTGATCCCAAAGTGGTCGGCGATCGTCTGAGCTGTGCCTTGGTGCACTCCTCCAGTACCTGCTCGTCTCTCGTGTCTATAAACCTGGCTACTTTATCCCTCCATCTTGTGACAATGATGTGAAAACCTAGGCCTGATATTTAATACCATAATTACCACCTTTGATCTTGCTCTTAATCCTGAAGGTCGCCAATGTCGGGGTTTCACGGTGTACTCGTTAGGGGAGGGTTAAAGCAACAGTAGACTGGATCCTTCCCAGGTGGTTGCTCCAACAATAACCCTTACTCCGTCGTTCGGCGGGTCTTCCTCAATCCTCTAGGCTCACTGCTGGCCTCGGAGAGTATCCCAGTCGATCTCACAACGGCCTTTAGATTATAAGATGAGTGAGAGCACAGATCGTTCCCTCAATCTGTGGCCCACCCGACACCGAACTCTTACACAGCCTTCAAGGTCGCCAACTGGTTTTCTTGTGTCCAGTAACACTGCAGTGGTCAGGTGTAATTGTGGCAAGAGCAAATTCCAATAATGTGGTATCAGGCAGATCACTCAGCTTTACTTCGTTACGCGGTCACAAGATAAATAGGGGATGATATCAAACGCCAAAGAGTTTTGGTATTTTACTTAAAAGACAACGAGAAATATATATGCATCAATGTATCAGAATTAATATATGACAATTGTTCCATTCATAGCATAATATTCTAGAGCGCACCGATATGGTAACATCGGCCGCGCCACGCGTCACCTGTCAGACTCAGCTGACCGGGCCCTCGCGATCGTGGGAACAGACTAGTACTTTTTTTCTAATTGTCACGATCCCGTTTATTTAACTTTTCCAAAACACTATTCAACGTTCACAGGGTTACTTATGATTTCACTGGCCTCACGATCAACATCTTATTCACAATATTCTCACAGTGACTTTCACCGTACCAAAAGATTACTCTATTCTTAATAATATTTACTGTGAATGCACTCACTTGATCACTGAACTTTTCTTTATATCTATACTTTCTCTTAAAGAGATATCACTGACAATCACTCCACGTATATGATATTATTCAGTACACAGGCATGTCATATATAAATCGGTAATCAAATTTCAGGCATATATATCAATAGATCATAGAGATCAACACACAGCATTTATATCGATAGATTATAGAGATCAATCCACGGGCACTTATATCAATAGATTATAGAGATCAATCCACAGGCATTTATATCAATAGATTATAGAGATCAATCCACAGGCATTTATATCAATAGATTATAGAGATCAATCCACAGGCATTTATATCAATAGATTATAGAGATCAATACACCAATATCTGGTTACTACCAATATACATATAATAATAATACTCACTGTAGATTAATAATAGTCACAGTAAATTCTCTGATGAATTGGTGCTTGCACAACACACACATAGATATATATGTAAACTGATACGGTGAGCGCTCTGGGCAGGTCACCACATACTGTGCTCTCTCTGTGACTTAAACTCAAGTGAGACTTGCTCACGACATATAAAATATCCTGACAAGAATATATTAGCTAACTAAAGGGGAAATGGGAGGGTAACTGTAAACACCTACTTCACCTATCCTAGGATGACAGTTGGGTTGTAGCTCCTGGTCCAGGCTCTCGCCTCGTTCATCCAGAAATACAAGCCCCACGCCTTAGGATGTCGCGTCTCGCCGCTTCTGTACACAGCAGGTCCGTGCTCCTTCCTAAAGTACGTCGCAGGGTCGAAGTCGGTCTCCTGGCCGTCAACTTTCCTCCCAACTACGGCAGCAGCCTACGTCTCGGCGGTCGTCGCACGTTTCCCAATTAGTCTTGTCACTGTTCTCCTAGAGGAACTGCCTCTCACTACTACGAAGTCACGGTGAAGTTACCAGCCGTACCAGACGATGCTGCTTAAGCTTCACACGCACAGCACCCGACTTCAGAGCACTTGAAGCTCACAACACTGTCAATTCCCTCGTCGTCTAGATATATCGCTAGGTATTTGGGAAGACTTCTCGACGTGCTTGCATCCAACTGTTGACTCGTAGGGTTCCACGAAGGTGGGGTTACTGTCAACTTGACAGGATCGTCGATCACACGTTCAACCTGGTTGACAAGGCTGTCAACCCGGTTCACTCACGGTGGGTGGCCGGCCACTAAGCTGTCTCTTATACTGGTGAACTGCCAACGACGACACACGTCGATGCCCGGCCCACTTCTTGCAACACACCTGTCCCTGAGCACTTGTTGCTCAATATTCTGTCAATTCCTTATCTGAGCCACTTCTGGGTTGCAGGAAGACCTCACACAGTGCGTGCCAACAACTGGAGACGCTAAATCCACCGGAGTTCGGTAAACCGTCACTCTGACAGGATGACCGATCGCGCGTCCTACCTCTCGGACGTGTCGTGAAAGACTGATGTCGTCTGGCGCCAACACGGCGGACCCCCTATGCCTATGTGACGTCACTTTCCCAAAGTTGGTTTTCATTGGCTCCCAGTGCCACGTCGCTGACGGTGACCAATCTGGCGCCACTGACGTCACACAGTTTTGGCGGGAGAACAGACTTGCCAGCGCCATATTGGCTCCCTAAAGGGCCTATCCCACAGGCCAAAATACTACATTTTCGCAAATTTCTCGGTCATCGAGAATGCTGTTCTCTCCCACATATGTTCAATTGTTGCCTGCAATGTAGAGAACGCTCGGGAATAGTGGACATGACTCTTACAGCAGGCGTGGGAGAATTAGAAGGGTGGGAACACCGTCACAGAACATAAGAACAAAGGCAGCTGCAGAAGGCCTATTGGCCCATACGAGGCAGCTCCTATTTATAACCACCCAATCCCACTCATATACATGTCTAACCCATGCTTGAAACAATCGAGGGACCCCACCTCCACAATGTTACGCGGCAATTGGTTCCACAAATCAACAACCCTGTTACTGAACCAGTATTTACCCAAGTCTTTCCTAAATCTAAACTTATCCAATTTATACCCATTGTTTCGCGTTCTGTCCTGTGTTGATACTTTCAATACCCTATTAATATCCCCTTTGTTATGTCCATTCATCCACTTGTAAACCTCTATCATGTCACCCCTAACTCTTCGCCTTTCCAGTGAATGCAAATTAAGCTTTGTTAATCTTTCTTCATATGAAAGATTTCTAATTTGGGGAATTAACTTAGTCATCCTACGCTGGACACGTTCAAGTGAATTTATATCCATTCTATAATATGGCGACCAAAACTGAACTGCATAATCTAAATGGGGCCTAACCAGAGCAAGATATAGCTTGAGAATCACACCAGGTGTCTTGTTACTTACGCTGCGATTAATAAATCCGAGTGTCCTATTTGCCTTATTACGAACATTTATGCATTGATCCTTTTGTTTTAAATTCTTACTAATTATAACTCCCAGATCCCTTTCGCAATCCGACTTCGCAATCTCAACACCATCTAGCTCGTATCTTGTAACTCTATCATCATTACCTAGCTTCAGAACTTTACATTTATCAGCATTAAACTGCATCTGCCAGTCCTTTGACCATTTCAAAACCCTATCTAGATCAACTTGAAGTGATAGTGAGTCCTCCTCCGAATTAATTTCCCTACCGATTTTCGTATCATCGGCAAATTTGCAAATGTTGCTACTCAAACCTGAATCTAAATCATTTATATATATTATAAACAACAGAGGTCCCAAGACAGAGCCTTGAGGCACTCCACTTACAACATTTTCCCACTCTGACTTGACTCCATTTATACTAACTCTCTGTTTCCTTTGGTATAGCCATGCCCTAATCCAGCTTAATATAGCACCCCCAATACCATGAGCCTCTATCTTTTTAATCAGTCTTTCATGTGGCACTGTATCGAAAGCTTTGCTAAAGTCAAGGTACACAACATCACAATCCTTACCACTATCAACTGCCTCAACTATGCTAGAATAAAAAGATAACAAATTTGTTAAACATGAACGGCCATTTATAAAACCATGTTGCGACTCAATTATTAATTTATGTTTTTCAAGATGAAGACGAATTTTATTTGCTATTATAGATTCGAGTAACTTTCCCACAATAGACGTTAAGCTAATTGGTCGATAGTTAGACGCAAGTGATCTATCTCCTTTCTTAAAAACTGGTATCACATTAGCAACTTTCCAAAACTCTGGCACTGTGCCTGACTCTATTGATTTATTAAATATGATTGACAGTGGGTCACAAAGCTCCTCTTTGCATTCTTTCAGCACTCTGGCAAACACTTCATCCGGCCCTGGGGATTTGTTTGGTTTGAGTTTTACTATTTGTTTAATAACATCCTCCCTGGTAACTGCTAAACTCGTCAACCTGTCCTCGTCCCCACCCACATAGACTTGTTGGCTGAAGGCATATTGTTAAGTTCCTCTTTAGTAAATACAGATACAAAATATTTATTAAAAATACTACTCATCTCTTCATCACTATCTGTTATTTGACCTGTCTCAGTTTTTAATGGACCTATCCTTTCCCTAGTCTTAGTTCGATATAACTGAAAAAACCCTTTAGGATTTGTCTTTGCTTGCCCTGCTATACGAACTTCATAGTTTCTTTTTGCTTTCCTTATCTCTTTTTTAACATTTCTAACTAGTTGTACGAATTCCTGTTCTAAAGTGACCTCCCCATTTTTAATCCTCTTGTACCAAGCTCTCTTTTTACCTATAAGATTCTTCAAATTCTTTGTTATCCACTTTGGGTCATTAGTAATCGATCTATTCAATTTGTGTGGTATACTACGTTCCTGTGCTTTGTTTAGAATATTCTTAAATACGTTATAAATTGAATCTACATCGAAATCCCCATTTACATCACCCATCGCTGGGTTCATGTCTCGCTCCAAGACCGGCCCCCACCCCATACCCAAGACTTTCCAATCAATTTGACCCAAAAAATTTCTTAGGCTATTAAAATCAGCTTTTCGAAAATCTGGCACTTTAACAGAATTTTCTCCTACAGGTCTATTCCATTCTATGCCAAATCTGATTTCTTTGTGATCACTGTTCCCTAGCTCACTCCCTATTTCGATGTCATTAATTTGTGTTTCCCTGTTAGTTAACACTAAATCTAAAATATTATTTTCCCGTGTTGGTTCCTTAATGTGTTGCGTAAGAAAGCAATCGTCAATTAATTCTAGAAAATCTTCTGCTTCACTATTCCCTGTTTTGTTCAACCAGTTTATTCCACTAAAATTAAAGTCACCCATGACATAAATACTGTTAGATCTAGATGCCCTAGATATTTCATCCCATAGATGCTTTGCTTCCATTCTGTCTAAATTTGGTGGCCTATATATAACTCCAATTATAATATTATTTGCTTTTTCGTTTAATTCTATCCAAATAGTTTCTGTGTGTGGCTCAGTTTTGATTCCCTCTTTGAGACTACATTTCAAATTGTCCCTAACGTATATGGCTACTCCACCACCTCGTCTAATATATCTATCTGTGTGAAATAGTTTAAATCCATTTATTTGATATTCGGCTAATAGTTCTCTATTATCAACATTCATCCACGTTTCGGTAAGTGCAATAATATATATTTTTTCTGTGCAGACAAGAGCATTTAATTCGTTAATTTTATTTCTTAGACTTCTACTGTTTGTGTAATATACCCTAAGTGAATTGTTATTTTGAGGCCCTTCTCTTTCCCTGATCATTTTGCCAATTCCTTTCTCCCGCAAACACATACTTTTATTACATCCTTCCTCCAAATCAATTCCCATACCTCTATCTACTAACAGTTTAAACCCAAACAAACACCTCTAACCACTTCTTCCAACGAATTTGCAACAGCAACAACCCCAGCTCTCGATAGATGCACCCCATCCCGAGCATACATTTCATTTCTTCCATAGAAGTGTTCCCAGTTGTCTATATAAGATATTGCATTAGATTTGCAATATCTTTCCAGCCTGCAATTGACACCAAGTGCCCTCGACATCCATTCATTTCCCACTCCCTTTCTTGGAAGAATGCCACATATGATCGGGATTCCTCCCTTGCTCCTAACTAATTCTATTGCTGTCTTGAATTTCAGTATTAGTTCCTCACTTCTAACTCTCCCAACATCATTACCCCCTACACTAATACAAATAATGGGTTTGCTCCCATTTCCCGTCATAATATCTTTCATGCTTCCAACAATATCACCAATACCAGCTCCAGGATAGCAAACCCTTAATCTGTTTCCTTTATCTCTGGCACAAAACGTTCTGTCCAAATACCTCACCTGGGAATCTCCCACAACCAAAATTCGCTTCGATCCTCCCTTTTCTCTTGGGGCACTTTGAGGGACACGCGCTTCAATGTTCCTCGCCGCTATGCCCTTACCTCCACGCTGAACCATAGGTTCTCCACAGCACTCGTCCTCCAACACATCAAATGTGTTTCTAATCTTTATGGTATTAGGTGTCTTTTTTGCCAAGGTCTTCTTAAGACCCCTGTCTTTTACAATATGCCAAGACGGGGTCTCCCTAATGCCGGTCTCCTCCTTTGCTTCATCCTGTCGTTGCTTAAGCTGCCTTACCTCCTCCCGCAACGAATCCAGCTCTGTCCTCAGAGCTCCAACCAGACTCACCAACTCCCTCACCAACCCTCCATTATTGCTGAATATTGAATTCCACAAATCAACAACCCTGTTACTGAACCAGTATTTACCCAAGTCTTTCCTAAATCTAAACTTATCCAATTTATACCCATTGTTTCGCGTTCTGTCCTGTGTTGATACTTTCAATACCCTATTAATATCCCCTTTGTTATGTCCATTCATCCACTTGTAAACCTCAATCATGTCACCCCTAACTCTTCGCCTTTCCAGTGAATGCAAATTAAGCTTTGTTAATCTTTCTTCATATGAAAGATTTCTGATTTGGGGAATTAACTTAGTCATCCTACGCTGGACACGTTCAAGTGAATTTATATCCATTCTATAATATGGCGACCAAAACTGAACTGCATAATCTAAATGGGGCCTAACCAGAGCAAGATATAGCTTGAAAACCACACCAGGTGTCTTGTTACTTACGCTGCGATTAATAAATCCGAGTGTCCTATTTGCCTTATTACGAACATTTATGCATTGATCCTTTTGTTTTAAATTCTTACTAATTATAACTCCCAGAGTTATAATTATAACTTTCGCAATCCAACTTCGCAATCTCAACACCATCTAGCTCGTATCTTGTAACTCTATCATCAATACCTAGCCTCAGAACTTTACATTTATCAGCATTAAACTGCATCTGCCAGTCCTTTGACCATTTCAAAACCCTATCTAGATCAAATTGAAGTGATAGTGAGTCCTCCTCCGAATTAATTTCCCTACCGATTTTCGTATCATCGGCAAATTTGCAAATGTTGCTACTCAAACCTGAATCTAAATCATTTATATATATTATAAACAACAGAGGTCCCAAGACAGAGCCTTGAGGCACTCCACTTACAACATTTTCCCACTCTGACTTGACTATAGAATGGATATAAATTCACTAGAACGCGTCCAGCGTAGGATGACAAAGTTAATCCCGCTAATTAGCAACTTGTCATATGAGAAAGATTGATAAAGCTTAAATTACTTCAATACTCTTAAATTACATCATCTAGAAAGGCGAAGAATTATTGTAGACATGATGGAGGTGTACAAGTGGATGAATCTACATAACAAGGGCGATATTAATAGAGTATTAAAAGTATCAACACAAGACAGAACACGAATCAATGGGTATAAATTCGATAAGTTTAGATTTAGGAAAGACATGGGTAAATACTGGTTCGGTAACAGGGTTGTGGATTTGTGGAACCAATTACCGCGTAACGTGGTGGAGGTGGGGTCCCTCGATTGTTTCAAGCATGGATTGGAGATGTATATAGTGGGATTGGGTGGTTATAAATAGGAGCTGACCTATATGGGCCAATAGACGTTCTGCACTTACCTTTATTCTTATGTTCTTTTGTAACATAATAGAAGTAGGATCCCTTGATTGTTTCAAGCATAGGTTAGACATACATATGAATGAGATTGGGTGGATATAAATAGGAGCTGCCTCGTATGGGCCAATAGGCCTTCTGCAGTTACCTCCATTCTTATGTTAAGCTTGCTGGACAGGACTTCTGTGACTTGTTTGATGAGTAAGCAGAAAAGGAGAGGAGCAAGGGAGTCACCCTGTTGGACACCTTCTCGCGAGTCAGTTTCATATTCGCCAAAAAGTAGCCTTAGATCCATACTGTAGCATGAATGTACAAGAGAGTAGAGGGAAGGAAAATGACGATGAACAACACTCAGTACAGCACGCCCTCGCACTAAATTGAAGGCATTTTCAAAATCTAGCTTGATCAGGGCCTTTTCTTCTGTGATGTTAGCAATAAAAGCTCGAGCTGTGTGGGCTGCTGCCTCGCACCCTTGAGGAATGCTGAACCCCAGAGGTTTTGTCTTTAGCATGTTGGCCGGTGTCTGGTTAACTGTTCTCGCAGCAGCCATTGCGACGAGAGGCTGGAGTGAATGGCCCACAGTTATTGGTCTGTTCCTTCCATCCGTTTTCCTTAGAGCACAGAGAAATGCTCCAAAAAAGATAGGTCTTATGGCCTCTGGTATGTTGCCAGCTAGACATGTGTTGGTGAATCTGGTTAGTTCCACCAAGAGGCTCTGTGCAATACCCATCACAATGGGTATAAATTGGATAAGTTTAGATTTAGGAAAGACTTGGGTAAATACTGGTTCAGTAACAGGGTTGTTGATTTGTGGAACCAATTGCCGCATAACATTGTGGAGGTGGGGTCCCTCGATTGTTTCAAGCATGGGTTGGACACGTATATGAGTGGGATTGAGTGGTTATAAATAGGAGCTGCCTCGTATGGGCCAATAGGCCTTCTGCAGTTGCCTTTGTTCTTATGTACGGGTGCCCCCGCCCTAATATATATCCCACCCCTGTACGGGTGCCCGCCCTCATATATTCCACCCCTGTACGGGTGGCCGCCCTCATATATCCCACCCCTGTACGGATGCCCCCGCCCTAATATATATCCCACCCCTGTACGGGTGCCCGCCCTCATATATCCCACCCCTATACGTGTGACCGCCCTCATATAATCCACCCCTGTACGGGTGTTCTTATGTTCTTATGTTATGTTATTACCCAGTGCAGGGTTGAGCATTTGTTTGATGTCGTTGTGCTTTATTCCTTTGAACCCATTTGCTGATCCTCTTAGGAAAGACAAGGCAGCTTTATGAACCACAGGTTCAGCCACCCAGAAAGGTTCTGCTCCAGTAGCCCCCACTTCTAGAATGTCATCCTCACGTGGAGCCCTGGGTGGATGTTTTTCCCTTAGGCTTGAGCTGTTGTATCATCGCTGACAGCAATTGAGTCCTCACTGGTGATGACTCTTGTTGCGCCAATTGTGTTTCTTTCTTCTATTTTCTTGGCGATGTTGCTCTAATTTTCGATGCCTCGAATACACTATTGTTGCTCTTCCTACAGTGGGCGTTTCTCCCACGAGTGGGAAAGTACACCTGGTTGTCTTCCAATTGTGAAAATCATTTATGGCTTTGATGACTGAGGCAGCTATGGTTTTGTCTCTCCTTGCAAGGGTGGCTAGACATATGTTGCCAAACAGTAGGAGGTTGTGCCTTGCTTGGGTCGTTCCTGTAGAGTTGTTAACCTTTCTAAGGAGGGCCGATAGTTTGGCTGCTGAATGGGGGCGGGCCCCTTTCGGGATGTGTTGTAAAGTTTTGGCCGATGTCGTTTTGATAGCTTCTAATTGGTTATCTATCGAAATGAAGCTTTGGGAGGTACTTTGCCTTGTGGACGGTGTGGGCTGTTGGTTGGTGTTTTCCCTAGGAGCTCCCTTCAAACACAAGGTACCTGTCCCTATTTTCCGTTTGTTGAAACTAGGAATAACATTGTTACAATTTGTTATAACGTTGATTACCATCAACATTATAACTTTGAATACCATCAACATTATAACTTTGATTACCATCAACATTATAACTTTGATTACCATCAACATTATAACTTTGATTACCATCAACATTATAACTTTGATTACCATCAACATTATAACTTTGAATACCATCAACATTATAACTTTGATTACCATCAACATTATAACTTTGATTACCATCAACATTATAACTTTGATTACCATCAACATTATAACTTTGATTACCATCAACATTATAACTTTGATTACCATCAAAGTGCCCGTCGGCACTTACATGGTAATCTTGGCCATAGTTATTTTATCAAATTTATTGTGTTGCTCACAATTTTTATACTGAGTTGCTCACGTGGCCCCACAAAGTGAGGTGATTCCATAAAATAGCTGTGCCCAAGATTACCATCAAAGTGCCGTCGGGACGATGGGCAAATAGCCTCGGCTACTATCGTTTCTTGTACGGTCACTGATGGTCATGTGGTTAAGGCCTCCTGTACACCTATTCAATAGTGCTCCTGGTGGTTTGGGTTCGAGTCACTTCTGGGGTGTGGAGTTTTCAGTTACATATATATGTATATATATGTCGTACCTAGTAGCCAGAACGCACTTCTCAGCCTACTATGCAAGGCCCGATTTGCCTAATAAGCCAAGTTTTTATGAATTAATATATTTTCTCTAAGTTTTTTCTTATGAAATGATAAAGCTACTCATTTCATTATGTATGAGGTCAATTTTTTTTATTGGAGTTAAAATTAACGTAGTTATATGACCAAACCTAACCAACCCTACCTAACCTAACCGAACCTATCTTTATAGGTTGGGTTACGTTAGGTAGCCGAAAAAGTTAGGTTAGGTTAGGTTAGGTAGGTTAGGTAGTCGAAAAACAATTAATTCATGAAAACTTGGCTTATTAGGCAAATTGGGCCTTGCATAGTAGGCTGAGAAGTGCGTTCTGGCTAATAGGTACGACATATATATATATATATATATATATAATATATATATATATATATATATATATATATATATATATATACATATATATAACTGAAAACTCCACACCCCAGAAGTGACTCGAACCCAACCACCAGGAGCACTATTGAATAGGTGTACAGGAGGCCTTAACCACTTGACCATCAGTGACCGTACAAGAAACGATGGGTATATATATGTAATATATAATCAATATATATATATATATATATATATATAATATTATATATATATATATTATATATATTATATATATATATATATATGTCGTACCTAGTAGCCAGAACGCACTTGTCAGCCTACTATGCAAGGCCCGATTTGCCTAATAGCCAAGTTTTCATGAATTAATTGTTTTTCGACTACCACCTACCTAACCTAACCTAACCTACTTTTTCGGCTACCTAACTAACCTAACTATAAAGATAGGTTAGGTTAGGTTAGGTAGGGTGGTTAGGTTTGGTCATATATCTACATTATTTTAACTCCAATAAAAAAAATTGACCTCATACATAATGAAATGGGTAGCTTTATCATTTCATAAGAAAAAATTAGAGAAAATATATTAATTCAGGAAAACTTGGCTTATTAGGCAAATCGGGCCTTGCATAGTAGGCCAAAAAGTGCGTTCTGGCTACTAGGTACGACATATATTATATATATATATATATATATATATANTTTTGCCATTTCTCTTGCAACTCAATTGGCAACGGATCATCCCTCCATATTTTTCTGCCAGCATTCCTGCATTAGGAGTTTGCCCCTTAATAATATAGGACTAAGTAAGCCTAAGGGGTCAAATGGTTGACTGACATATGAGAGCAATTTTCTCATGGTTAAGGGATGAATTTATTAGTTTGTACTGACTTGATATTCATCTCGTCAGTACCAGTGTTCCATTTCACACCCAGAACTTTTAATTGATTAGGCACCTGATAACCTGGAATTCTTTCTCGATTATCGGGTTTAATGATTTATTGTTTGAGGCCCATGATTGTAGTGGCATATTGGCTCCTATTAACTCACGGTTAGCCTCATGGTAAATTCTACCAATTTAGATTTATCATTAGTTGTTCCCTGGAAATTATCGACATACAAGTTGTCACTGATCTCTGCCTTATAAGGGCTATTTGACTTCTTCAAATGTGTATCTAATGTGGCTTGCAGTAGAAACGGCGAGGAAGTGCTCCGAAAGCACCGAGGGCAAACCGATAATATATAATTGTCGGGGTTTCACGGTGTTCTCGTAGAGAAGGGTTAAAGCAACAGTAGACTGGATCTCCTTCCAGGTGGTTGCTCCAACAATAACCCTTACTCACCGTCGTTCGGCGGGTCTTCCCTCAATCCTCTAGGCTCCACTGCTGGCCTCGGAGAGTATCCCAGTCGATCTCACAACCGGCCTTTAGATTATAAGATGAGTGAGAGCACAGATCGTTCCCTCAATCTGTGGCCCTCCCGACACCGAACTCTTACACAGCCTTCAAGGTCGCCAACTGGTTTTTTTGTGTCCAGTAACACTGCAGTGGTCAGGTGTAATTGTGGCAAGAGCAAATTCCAATAATATGGTATCAGGCAGGTCACTCTACTTTATATCATTACACGGTCACAAGATAAATGGAGGGGATGATATCAAACACCAAAGAGTTTTGGTATTTTACTTAAAAGACAACGAGAAATATATATGCATCAATGTATCAGAATTAATATATGACAATTGCTCCATTCATAGCATAATATTCTAGAGCGCACCATATGGCAACATCGGCACGTGTCACCTGTCAGAATGCCAGCTGACCGGGCCCTCGCGATCGTGGGAACAGACTAGTACTTGTTTTCTAATTGTCACGATCCCCGTTTATTTAACTTTTTCCAAAACACTATTCAACGTTCACATGGCTTACTTATGATTTCACTGGCCTCACGATCAACATCTATATTCACAATACTCTCACAGTGACTTTTCACTGTACCAAAAGATTACTCTATTCTTAATAATATTTACTGTGAATGCACTCACTTGATCACTGAACTTTTCTTTATATTTATACTTCCTCTTAAAGAGATATCACTGGCAAACACTTCACGTATATGATATTATTCAGTACACAATCATGTCATATATAAATCAGTAATCAAACTTCAGGCATATATATCAATAGATCATAGAGATCAACACACAGGCATTTATATCGATAGATTATAGAGATCAACACACGGGCATTTATATCAATAGATTATAGAGATCAATCCACAGGCATTTATATCAATAGATTATAGAGATCAATCCACAGGCATTTATATCAATAGATTATAGAGATCAATACACCAATATCTGGTTTACTACCAATATATATAATAATAATAATCACAGATCAATAATAATAGTCACAGTAAATTCTCTGATGAATCTTGGTGCTTGCACACACCCACACATAGATATATATGTAAACTGATACTGTGAGCGCTCTGGGCAGCCTCACCACATACTGTGCTCTCTGTGACTTAAACTCAAGTGAGACTTGCTCACGACATATAAAATATCCTGACAAGATATATATATAGCTAACTAAAGGGGAAATGGGAGGGAACTGTAAACACCTACTTCACCTATCCTAGGATGACAGTTGGGTTGTAGCTCCTGGTCCAGGCTCTCGCCTCGTTCATCCAGAAACACAAGCCCCACGCCTTAGGATGTCGCGTCTCGCCGCTTCTGTACACAGCAGGTCCGTGCTTCCCTACAGTACGTCGCAGGGTTGAAGTCGGTCTCCTGGCCGTCAACTTTCCTCCCAACTACGGCAGCCAGCCTACGTCTCGGCGGTCGTCGTACGTTTCCCAATTAGTCCTTGTCACTGTACTCCCAGAGTAACTGCCTCTCACCACTACGAAGTCACTGAAGTTATCAGCCGTCCCGGACGACACACGCACAGCACCCGACTTCAGAGCACTTGAAGCTCACAACACTGTCAATTCCCTCGTCGTCTAGATATATCGCTAGGTATTTGGGAAGACTTCTCGACGTGCTTGCATCCAACTGTTGACTCGTAGGGTTCCACGAAGGTGGGGTTACTGTCAAACTTGACAGGATCGTCGATCACACGTTCAACCTGGTTGACAAGGCTGTCAACCTGGTTCACTCACGGTGGGTGGCCCGGCCACTAAGCTGCCTCTTATACTGGTGAACTGCCAACGACGACACACGTCGATGCCCGGCCCACTTCTTGCAACGCACCTGTCCCTGAGCACTTGTTGCTCAATATTCTGTCAATTCCTTATCTGAGCCACTTCTGGGTTGCAGGAAGACCTCACAGAGTGCGTGCCAACAACTGGAGACGCTTAAATCCACCGGAGTTCGGTAAATCCGTCACTCTGACAGGATGACCGATCGCGCGTCCTACCTCTCGGACGTGTCGTGAAAGACTGATGTCGCCTGGCGCCAACACGGGCGGACCCCCTATGCCTATGTGACGTCACTTTTCCCAAAGTTGGTTTTCATTGGCTCCCAGTGCCATGTCGCTGACGGTGACCAATCTGGCGCCACTGACGTCACACAGTTTTGGCGGGAGAACAGACTTGCCAGCGCCATATTGGCTCCCTAAAGGGCCTATCCCACAGGCCAAAATACTACATTTTCGCAAATTTCTCGGCTCTTCGAGAATACTGTTCTCTCCCACATATGTTCAATTGTTGCCTGCAATGTAGAGAACGCTCGGGAATAGTGGACATGACTCTTACAGCAGGCGTGGGAGAATTAGAAGGGGGGGAACACCGTCACATACCCCTCCCCTTAAAATAAGAGTCATGTCTGGTTAGTGCATGCGGGACAACGCATCTGCGACTACGCTGTCCTTTCCACTAAAAATCTTGGCTTCCAGCCAGTATTGCAGCCGCCAATGTGTGACACTCCTCATGTGTCTGCAGACCGTCTTCAAGGTCATCCTGGGCGTCCACTGCTTACCTATTACGGACCGAGGGCTCCACACCTCACGTCCGTTCACCAGCTGGAACTGTGAGAAGTTTAACGGTTCTGCCACTGCTTTGCAAATGGCCAACAAAACAGGGCCCGCTGTCTCTTCCCACTCGTCTTCCTGCTCTACGCAGAACATTCTCAGAGCTGTCTCTGAGGTGGAGTGGAATCTTCCGACCGCCCCCTTCGACTGCGATCGGTAGGGCGACGACCGAATCTGCATCACTCCCCGATTTATCATTGTTCGTCTGACACACTCAGACCGGAACATATTTCCACTGTCAGCCTGATTTTCCCTGGGCCTCCTCACCCAAGAGAAAAGATGTTGTAGTTGCCCAGCCACTTCTCTCGACGTTGAACGTCGCATCGTGGTCATCCCTAGGTGACCCGCAGAGTCAACAGCGTGCAACGGACTCAACACTGCCGCTCTGCACTTGGCTGGCAACGCTACTTGATCTCTCGTACCTGGAGAGGCTTTTCCGACCTCCATCCTTACAGGTTTACACTGTCTTATTAATATGCCTTTTGCCTGTTAAAGTGAGTAGCTTTCTCGGGACCAATACGTCCTCCTTTGGCCTTACAAATCAACTTGGGGATTCTGCCTGCTGCATCTCCTCGAGACGAGTGCGGTCCACCCCGAGAACTGGTGAGGGTCACCTGTACCTCACCTTCTGGGCTGCCTTCGCCCTCCACTCGCTCTCCGGGTTCCATGACGAGGTGATCAATTCCCAGGCCGGCGGACGTCTCCTCGTCGGCCTTATCAGATCCACGTCCTCCTCGTCCGTCGCACTGCCTCGGAATCATAGCACAGACAGGGAACGCCTCCATGGCGATTCCTTTCTCGTCCCCACAGGCGTCGAACACTTCGCCTTTCTTCTCTAAGTGCTCCAAGCACTCCTCGTCCTTCACGAGGTTCGGTAGGACACGTCCTCCACATGCGTCATTTCCCAAAATGACCTGTGCCTCCCTCGTGGGCATCGTCGCACAGACCCCCACTACTAGGGTTTGGCATCCATAAACCGAACTCAGGGTTACCTGGTGTAGGGGCATCTGCACTGGGCCTCCCACAGTGGTCACACTTGCCTCACCTACACAGGTATTCTCGTGACACTCAGGGAAAAGGGTTCTGCTCACCAGGGTAAATTCCGCCCCAGTATCTCTCAGCATCATTACCGGGATGGGGTCTGCGTCCCCCACCCTTACAGTTCCCTCACGCACGAATGGGTTAGCCTCCTTCTTCCTACGTACGGGTCCATCCCGCACTCCTTCGGCTAACTGGTCCTCTACCCGCACAAAAGCAACGTAACCCCGCTGCTTAGGACGTCTGCATTCGCGCGCCATGTGTCCTATTAACCCGCAGTTGAAACAACGGATCCTTCTTCTTCCGCGGACTCCTCTTGCGCCTTCCAAAGACTCATGCTCAGCATCTCCGGCCGTGACGATAACAAGATCTCTTGAGCTCTCCCTCGGTGACTTCTTCGGCGGTTCCACAGCACTCTTCTGTCCTCTGCTGTCTCCATTCGAGGGGTAGGACTTGGGAGAACTCGGTCCTGTCCTCCATCCGTCCGACCTTCTATTATTCCTCCCATAACTGGAGAATGCGGGCGGTCGGTGCTGTCCCTCTCGACATGGACGTAAAGCTTCCTCTAGCATGTCTGCTCGATCGGCTGCGGCTCTCGGGTCCTTGATGTCCGCTTCCTTTACTCTCACCCTAATCTCGGGAGAGAGCACGGACATGAACTTTTCCATGACCATTAGCCTCTTGATCTGTTCAGCCGATCTTGCTCCTTCTGACTCCAGCCATTTCACGAATTTCCTTTCCATGTCCCTCGCCGTCTCCGCATACGATTTTCCTGGCGATCGGGTACATTCTCTAAACCTTTTCCTATAGCACTCCGGCGTCAGCTTGAACGAATGGAGCACGGCCCGTTTTACTGCATCATAGTTGGTACACTCCTGGAGGTCGAGCATGTTGTAAGCTTCACGAGCTTCACCAGTGAGCCTTCCTTGAACTAGCTCCGCCCACTCTGCCCTCGGCCACTTCTTCAACGTAGCGACCCTTTCGAAATGCTCGAAGAAGCCCTCAGCCTCATTAGGCACGAAGACGGGCAAATCCCTCTCTCTCACTCGGCGGTCTTCCTGCTGTTGTGGTGGGGCAGTTGGAACTAGTCCTAGCTCAGCTCGTTTCAGCTCAATCTCCTTGTTCGCTTCAACCTCCTGCAGCTTCGTCCTAGCTTCTATTTCGCGCTCCTTCAGCTGTGCCTCTCGTTCTTCTCGTTGCTGCTGTGCCTCTCGTTCTTCTCTGCGCTGCTGTGCTGTGCCTCTCTTTCTTCTCGCGCAGCTGTGCTTCTCTCTCTGCTTCCTCGCGCCTCAGCTGTGCTCTCTCTTTCTTCTCTGCGCAGCTGTGCTTCTCTTTCTGCTTCCTCGCGCCTCAGCTGTGCTTCTCTTTCTTCTCGTTGCAGCTGTGCTTCTCTTTCTTCTCTGCGCAGCTGTGCTTCTATCTGCATCTTCATTATTTCTAGCTTGATACTGCGCCTGCTGCCACTGGATCCCCGGCTGCTGCCACCGGTACTCAAGTTCTCTCCTCCACTGGCAGGTGTCTGTGGCCGCTCCTCTCCTAAGGCTTCATCACGTGCCTTGAGCTGTGCCATGATCTCAAGTCTTCTTTCTCCCACTTTGGAAGCTCTCAACTTGATCCCAAAGTGGTCGGCGATCGTCTGCAGCTGTGCCTTGGTGCACTCCTCCAGTACTTGCTCGTCTCTCGTGTCTATAAACCTGGCTACTTTATCACCCTCCATCTTGTGACAATGAGTGAAAACCTAGGCCTGATATTTAATACCACAATTACCACCTTGATCTTGCTCTTAATCCTGGCAAGGTCGCCAATGTCGGGGTTTCACGGTGTTCTCGTTAGAGAAGGGTTAAAGCAACAGTAGACTGGATCTCCTTTCCAGGTGGTTGCTCCAACAATAACCCTTACTCACCGTCGTTCGGCGGGTCTTCCCTCAATCCTCTAGGCTCCACTGCTGGCCTCGGAGAGTATCCCAGTCGATCTCACAACCGGCCTTTAGATTATAAGATGAGTGAGAGCACAGATCGTTCCCTCAATCTGTGGCCCACCCCGACACCGAACTCTTACACAGCCTTCAAGGTCGCCAACTGGTTTTTTGTGTCCAGTAACACTGCAGTGGTCAGGTGTAATTGTGGCAAGAGCAAATTCCAATAATATGGTATCAGGCAGGTCACTCTACTTTACTTCATTACACGGTCACAAGATAAATGGAGGGGATGATATCAAACACCAAAGAGTTTTGGTATTTTACTTAAAAGACAACGAGAAATATATATGCATCAATGTATCAGAATTAATATATGACAATTGCTCCATTCATAGCATAATATTCTAGAGCGCACCGATATGGTAACATCGGCCGCGCCACGCGTCACCTGTCAGACTCAGCTGACCGGGCCCTCGCGATCGTGGGAACAGACTAGTACTTGTTTTCTAATTGTCACGATCCCGTTTATTTAACTTTTTCCAAAACACTATTCAACGTTCACATGGTTTACTTATGATTTCACTGGCCTCACGATCAACATCTTATTCACAATACTCTCACAGTGACTTTTCACCGTACCAAAAGATTACTCTATTCTTAATAATATTTACTGTGAATGCACTCACTTGATCACTGAACTTTTCTTTATATCTATACTTTCTCTTAAAGAGATATCACTGACAATCACTCCACGTATATGATATTATTCAGTACACAGGCATGTCATATATAAATCAGTAATCAAATTTCAGGCATATATATCAATAGATCATAGAGATCAACACACAGGCATTTATATCGATAGATTATAGAGATCAATCCACGGGCACTTATATCAATAGATTATAGAGATCAATCCACAGGCATTTATATCAATAGATTATAGAGATCAATCCACAGGCATTTATATCAATAGATTATAGAGATCAATCCACAGGCATTTATATCAATAGATTATAGAGATCAATACACCAATATCTGGTTTACTACCAATATATATAATAATAATACTCACTGTAGATTAATAATAGTCACAGTAAATTCTCTGATGAATCTTGGTGCTTGCACACACCCACACATAGATATATATGTAAACTGATACGGTGAGCGCTCTGGGCAGGCTCACCACATACTGTGCTCTCTCTGTGACTTAAACTCAAGTGAGACTTGCTCACGACATATAAAATATCCTGACAAGAATATATTAGCTAACTAAAGGGGAAATGGGAGGGTAACTGTAAACACCTACTTCACCTATCCTAGGATGACAGTTGGGTTGTAGCTCCTGGTCCAGGCTCTCGCCTCGTTCATCCAGAAATACAAGCCCCACGCCTTAGGATGTCGCGTCTCGCCGCTTCTGTACACAGCAGGTCCGTGCTCCTTCCTCTAAAGTACGTCGCAGGGTCGAAGTCGGTCTCCTGGCCGTCAACTTTCCTCCCAACTACGGCAGCCAGCCTACGTCTCGGCGGTCGTCGCACGTTTCCCAATTAGTTCTTGTCACTGTTCTCCTAGAGGAACTGCCTCTCACTACTACGAAGTCACGGTGAAGTTACCAGCCGTACCAGACGATGCTGCTTAAGCTTCACACGCACAGCACCCGACTTCAGAGCACTTGAAGCTCACAACACTGTCAATTCCCTCGTCGTCTAGATATATCGCTAGGTATTTGGGAAGACTTCTCGACGTGCTTGCATCCAACTGTTGACTCGTAGGGTTCCACGAAGGTGGGGTTACTGTCAAACTTGACAGGATCGTCGATCACACGTTCAACCTGGTTGACAAGGCTGTCAACCCGGTTCACTCACGGTGGGTGGCCCGGCCACTAAGCTGTCTCTTATACTGGTGAACTGCCAACGACGACACACGTCGATGCCCGGCCCACTTCTTGCAACACACCTGTCCCTGAGCTTATGAAGCTTCACGAGCTTCACCAGTGAGCCTTCCTTGAACTAGCTCTGCCCACTCTGCCCTCGGCCACTTCTTCAACGTAGCGACCCTCTCGAAATGCTCGAAGAAGCCCTCAGCCTCATTAGGCACGAAGACGGGCAAATCCCTCTCTCTCACTCGGCGGTCTTCCGGCTGTTGTGGTGGGGTAGTTGGAACTAGTCCCAGCTCAGCTCGTTTCAGCTCAATTTCCTTGTTCGCCTCAACCTCCTGCAGCTTCGTCCTAGCGTCTATTTCGCGCTCCTTCAGCTGTGCCTCTCGTTCTTCTCGTTGCTGCTGTGCCTCTCGTTCTTCTCTGCGCAGCTGTGCTTGTGCCTCTCTTTCTTCTCGGCGCAGCTGTGCTTCTCTCTCTGCTTCCTCACGCCTCAGCTGCGCTTCTCTTTCTTCTCTGCGCAGCTGTGCTTCTCTTTCTGCTTCCTCGCGCCTCAGCTGTGCTTCTCTTTCTTCTCGTTGCAGCTGCGCATCTCTCTCTTCTCTGCGCAGCTGTGCTTCCATCTGCATCTTCATTATTTCCAGCTTGACACTGCGCCTACTGCCACTGGATCCCCAGCTGCTGCCACCGGTACTCAAGTTCTCTCCTCCACTGGCAGGTGTTTGTGGCCGTTCCTCTCCTAAGGCTTCATCACGTGCCTTGAGCTGTGCCATGATCTCAAGTCTTCTTTCTCCCACTTTGGAAGCTCTCAACTTGATCCCAAAGTGGTCGGCGATCGTCTGTAGCTGTGCCTTGGTGCACTCCTCCAGTACCTGCTCGTCTCTCGTGTCTATAAACCTGGCTACTTTATCACCCTCCATCTTGTGACAATGAGTGAAAACCTAGGCCTGATATTTAATACCATAATTACCACCTTGATCTTGCTCTTAATCCTGGCAAGGTCGCCAATGTCGGGGTTTCACGGTGTACTCGTTAGGGGAGGGTTAAAGCAACAGTAGACTGGATCTCCTTCCCAGGTGGTTGCTCCAACAATAACCCTTACTCACCGTCGTTCGGCGGGTCTTCCCTCAATCCTCTAGGCTCCACTGCTGGCCTCGGAGAGTATCCCAGTCGATCTCACAACCGGCCTTTAGATTATAAGATGAGTGAGAGCACAGATCGTTCCCTCAATCTGTGGCCCACCCCGACACCGAACTCTTACACAGCCTTCAAGGTCGCCAACTGGTTTTCTTGTGTCCAGTAACACTGCAGTGGTCAGGTGTAATTGTGGCAAGAGCAAATTCCAATAATGTGGTATCAGGCAGATCACTCAGCTTTACTTCGTTACGCGGTCACAAGATAAATAGAGGGGATGATATCAAACGCCAAAGAGTTTTGGTATTTTACTTAAAAGACAACGAGAAATATATATGCATCAATGTATCAGAATTAATATATGACAATTGTTCCATTCATAGCATAATATTCTAGAGCGCACCGATATGGTAACATCGGCCGCGCCACGCGTCACCTGTCAGACTCAGCTGACCGGGACCCTCGCGATCGTGGGAACAGACTAGTACTTGTTTTCTAATTGTCACGATCCCGTTTATTTAACTTTTTCCAAAACACTATTCAACGTTCACAGGGTTTACTTATGATTTCACTGGCCTCACGATCAACATCTTATTCACAATATTCTCACAGTGACTTTTCACCGTACCAAAAGATTACTCTATTCTTAATAATATTTACTGTGAATGCACTCACTTGATCACTGAACTTTTCTTTATATCTATACTTTCTCTTAAAGAGATATCACTGACAATCACTCCACGTATATGATATTATTCAGTACACAGGCATGTCATATATAAATCGGTAATCAAATTTCAGGCATATATATCAATAGATCATAGAGATCAACACACAGGCATTTATATCGATAGATTATAGAGATCAATCCACGGGCACTTATATCAATAGATTATAGAGATCAATCCACAGGCATTTATATCAATAGATTATAGAGATCAATCCACAGGCATTTATATCAATAGATTATAGAGATCAATCCACAGGCATTTATATCAATAGATTATAGAGATCAATACACCAATATCTGGTTTACTACCAATATACATATAATAATAATACTCACTGTAGATTAATAATAGTCACAGTAAATTCTCTGATGAATCTTGGTGCTTGCACACACCCACACATAGATATATATGTAAACTGATACGGTGAGCGCTCTGGGCAGGCTCACCACATACTGTGCTCTCTCTGTGACTTAAACTCAAGTGAGACTTGCTCACGACATATAAAATATCCTGACAAGAATATATTAGCTAACTAAAGGGGAAATGGGAGGGTAACTGTAAACACCTACTTCACCTATCCTAGGATGACAGTTGGGTTGTAGCTCCTGGTCCAGGCTCTCGCCTCGTTCATCCAGAAATACAAGCCCCACGCCTTAGGATGTCGCGTCTCGCCGCTTCTGTACACAGCAGGTCCGTGCTCCTTCCTCTAAGTACGTCGCAGGGTCGAAGTCGGTCTCCTGGCCGTCAACTTTCCTCCCAACTACGGCAGCCAGCCTACGTCTCGGCGGTCGTCGCACGTTTCCCAATTAGTTCTTGTCACTGTTCTCCTAGAGGAACTGCCTCTCACTACTACGAAGTCACGGTGAAGTTACCAGCCGTACCAGACGATGCTGCTTAAGCTTCACACGCACAGCACCCGACTTCAGAGCACTTGAAGCTCACAACACTGTCAATTCCCTCGTCGTCTAGATATATCGCTAGGTATTTGGGAAGACTTCTCGACGTGCTTGCATCCAACTGTTGACTCGTAGGGTTCCACGAAGGTGGGGTTACTGTCAAACTTGACAGGATCGTCGATCACACGTTCAACCTGGTTGACAAGGCTGTCAACCCGGTTCACTCACGGTGGGTGGCCCGGCCACTAAGCTGTCTCTTATACTGGTGAACTGCCAACGACGACACACGTCGATGCCCGGCCCACTTCTTGCAACACACCTGTCCCTGAGCACTTGTTGCTCAATATTCTGTCAATTCCTTATCTGAGCCACTTCTGGGTTGCAGGAAGACCTCACACAGTGCGTGCCAACAACTGGAGACGCTTAAATCCACCGGAGTTCGGTAAACCCGTCACTCTGACAGGATGACCGATCGCGCGTCCTACCTCTCGGACGTGTCGTGAAAGACTGATGTCGTCTGGCGCCAACACGGGCGGACCCCCTATGCCTATGTGACGTCACTTTTCCCAAAGTTGGTTTTCATTGGCTCCCAGTGCCACGTCGCTGACGGTGACCAATCTGGCGCCACTGACGTCACACAGTTTTGGCGGGAGAACAGACTTGCCAGCGCCATATTGGCTCCCTAAAGGGCCTATCCCACAGGCCAAAATACTACATTTTCGCAAATTTCTCGGCTCATCGAGAATGCTGTTCTCTCCCACATATGTTCAATTGTTGCCTGCAATGTAGAGAACGCTCGGGAATAGTGGACATGACTCTTACAGCAGGCGTGGGAGAATTAGAAGGGTGGGAACACCGTCACAGAACATAAGAACAAAGGCAGCTGCAGAAGGCCTATTGGCCCATACGAGGCAGCTCCTATTTATAACCACCCAATCCCACTCATATACATGTCTAACCCATGCTTGAAACAATCGAGGGACCCCACCTCCACAATGTTACGCGGCAATTGGTTCCACAAATCAACAACCCTGTTACTGAACCAGTATTTACCCAAGTCTTTCCTAAATCTAAACTTATCCAATTTATACCCATTGTTTCGCGTTCTGTCCTGTGTTGATACTTTCAATACCCTATTAATATCCCCTTTGTTATGTCCATTCATCCACTTGTAAACCTCTATCATGTCACCCCTAACTCTTCGCCTTTCCAGTGAATGCAAATTAAGCTTTGTTAATCTTTCTTCATATGAAAGATTTCTAATTTGGGGAATTAACTTAGTCATCCTACGCTGGACACGTTCAAGTGAATTTATATCCATTCTATAATATGGCGACCAAAACTGAACTGCATAATCTAAATGGGGCCTAACCAGAGCAAGATATAGCTTGAGAATCACACCAGGTGTCTTGTTACTTACGCTGCGATTAATAAATCCGAGTGTCCTATTTGCCTTATTACGAACATTTATGCATTGATCCTTTTGTTTTAAATTCTTACTAATTATAACTCCCAGATCCCTTTCGCAATCCGACTTCGCAATCTCAACACCATCTAGCTCGTATCTTGTAACTCTATCATCATTACCTAGCTTCAGAACTTTACATTTATCAGCATTAAACTGCATCTGCCAGTCCTTTGACCATTTCAAAACCCTATCTAGATCAACTTGAAGTGATAGTGAGTCCTCCTCCGAATTAATTTCCCTACCGATTTTCGTATCATCGGCAAATTTGCAAATGTTGCTACTCAAACCTGAATCTAAATCATTTATATATATTATAAACAACAGAGGTCCCAAGACAGAGCCTTGAGGCACTCCACTTACAACATTTTCCCACTCTGACTTGACTCCATTTATACTAACTCTCTGTTTCCTTTGGTATAGCCATGCCCTAATCCAGCTTAATATAGCACCCCCAATACCATGAGCCTCTATCTTTTTAATCAGTCTTTCATGTGGCACTGTATCGAAAGCTTTGCTAAAGTCAAGGTACACAACATCACAATCCTTACCACTATCAACTGCCTCAACTATGCTAGAATAAAAAGATAACAAATTTGTTAAACATGAACGGCCATTTATAAAACCATGTTGCGACTCAATTATTAATTTATGTTTTTCAAGATGAAGACGAATTTTATTTGCTATTATAGATTCGAGTAACTTTCCCACAATAGACGTTAAGCTAATTGGTCGATAGTTAGACGCAAGTGATCTATCTCCTTTCTTAAAAACTGGTATCACATTAGCAACTTTCCAAAACTCTGGCACTGTGCCTGACTCTATTGATTTATTAAATATGATTGACAGTGGGTCACAAAGCTCCTCTTTGCATTCTTTCAGCACTCTGGCAAACACTTCATCCGGCCCTGGGGATTTGTTTGGTTTGAGTTTTACTATTTGTTTAATAACATCCTCCCTGGTAACTGCTAAACTCGTCAACCTGTCCTCGTCCCCACCCACATAGACTTGTTGGGCTGAAGGCATATTGTTAAGTTCCTCTTTAGTAAATACAGATACAAAATATTTATTAAAAATACTACTCATCTCTTCATCACTATCTGTTATTTGACCTGTCTCAGTTTTTAATGGACCTATCCTTTCCCTAGTCTTAGTTCGATATAACTGAAAAAACCCTTTAGGATTTGTCTTTGCTTGCCCTGCTATACGAACTTCATAGTTTCTTTTTGCTTTCCTTATCTCTTTTTTAACATTTCTAACTAGTTGTACGAATTCCTGTTCTAAAGTGACCTCCCCATTTTTAATCCTCTTGTACCAAGCTCTCTTTTTACCTATAAGATTCTTCAAATTCTTTGTTATCCACTTTGGGTCATTAGTAATCGATCTATTCAATTTGTGTGGTATACTACGTTCCTGTGCTTTGTTTAGAATATTCTTAAATACGTTATAAATTGAATCTACATCGAAATCCCCATTTACATCACCCATCGCTGGGTTCATGTCTCGCTCCAAGACCGGCCCCACCCCATACCCAAGACTTTCCAATCAATTTGACCCAAAAAATTTCTTAGGCTATTAAAATCAGCTTTTCGAAAATCTGGCACTTTAACAGAATTTTCTCCTACAGGTCTATTCCATTCTATGCCAAATCTGATTTCTTTGTGATCACTGTTCCCTAGCTCACTCCCTATTTCGATGTCATTAATTTGTGTTTCCCTGTTAGTTAACACTAAATCTAAAATATTATTTTCCCGTGTTGGTTCCTTAATGTGTTGCGTAAGAAAGCAATCGTCAATTAATTCTAGAAAATCTTCTGCTTCACTATTCCCTGTTTTGTTCAACCAGTTTATTCCACTCAAATTAAAGTCACCCATGACATAAATACTGTTAGATCTAGATGCCCTAGATATTTCATCCCATAGATGCTTTGCTTCCATTCTGTCTAAATTTGGTGGCCTATATATAACTCCAATTATAATATTATTTGCTTTTTCGTTTAATTCTATCCAAATAGTTTCTGTGTGTGGCTCAGTTTTGATTCCCTCTTTGAGACTACATTTCAAATTGTCCCTAACGTATATGGCTACTCCACCACCTCGTCTAATATATCTATCTGTGTGAAATAGTTTAAATCCATTTATTTGATATTCGGCTAATAGTTCTCTATTATCAACATTCATCCACGTTTCGGTAAGTGCAATAATATATATTTTTTCTGTGCAGACAAGAGCATTTAATTCGTTAATTTTATTTCTTAGACTTCTACTGTTTGTGTAATATACCCTAAGTGAATTGTTATTTTGAGGCCCTTCTCTTTCCCTGATCATTTTGCCAATTCCTTTCTCCCGCAAACACATACTTTTATTACATCCTTCCTCCAAATCAATTCCCATACCTCTATCTACTAACAGTTTAAACCCAAACAAACACCTCTAACCACTTCTTCCAACGAATTTGCAACAGCAACAACCCCAGCTCTCGATAGATGCACCCCATCCCGAGCATACATTTCATTTCTTCCATAGAAGTGTTCCCAGTTGTCTATATAAGATATTGCATTAGATTTGCAATATCTTTCCAGCCTGCAATTGACACCAAGTGCCCTCGACATCCATTCATTTCCCACTCCCTTTCTTGGAAGAATGCCACATATGATCGGGATTCCTCCCTTGCTCCTAACTAATTCTATTGCTGTCTTGAATTTCAGTATTAGTTCCTCACTTCTAACTCTCCCAACATCATTACCCCCTACACTAATACAAATAATGGGTTTGCTCCCATTTCCCGTCATAATATCTTTCATGTTTCCAACAATATCACCAATACCAGCTCCAGGATAGCAAACCCTTAATCTGTTTCCTTTATCTCTGGCACAAAACGTTCTGTCCAAATACCTCACCTGGGAATCTCCCACAACCAAAATTCGCTTCGATCCTCCCTTTTCTCTTGGGGCACTTTGAGGGACACGCGCTTCAATGTTCCTCGCCGCTATGCCCTTACCTCCACGCTGAACCATAGGTTCTCCACAGCACTCGTCCTCCAACACATCAAATGTGTTTCTAATCTTTATGGTATTAGGTGTCTTTTTTGCCAAGGTCTTCTTAAGACCCCTGTCTTTTACAATATGCCAAGACGGGGTCTCCCTAATGCCGGTCTCCTCCTTTGCTTCATCCTGTCGTTGCTTAAGCTGCCTTACCTCCTCCCGCAACGAATCCAGCTCTGTCCTCAGAGCTCCAACCAGACTCACCAACTCCCTCACCAAACCCTCCATTATTGCTGAATATTGAATTCCACAAATCAACAACCCTGTTACTGAACCAGTATTTACCCAAGTCTTTCCTAAATCTAAACTTATCCAATTTATACCCATTGTTTCGCGTTCTGTCCTGTGTTGATACTTTCAATACCCTATTAATATCCCCTTTGTTATGTCCATTCATCCACTTGTAAACCTCAATCATGTCACCCCTAACTCTTCGCCTTTCCAGTGAATGCAAATTAAGCTTTGTTAATCTTTCTTCATATGAAAGATTTCTGATTTGGGGAATTAACTTAGTCATCCTACGCTGGACACGTTCAAGTGAATTTATATCCATTCTATAATATGGCGACCAAAACTGAACTGCATAATCTAAATGGGGCCTAACCAGAGCAAGATATAGCTTGAAAACCACACCAGGTGTCTTGTTACTTACGCTGCGATTAATAAATCCGAGTGTCCTATTTGCCTTATTACGAACATTTATGCATTGATCCTTTTGTTTTAAATTCTTACTAATTATAACTCCCAGAGTTATAATTATAACTTTCGCAATCCAACTTCGCAATCTCAACACCATCTAGCTCGTATCTTGTAACTCTATCATCAATACCTAGCCTCAGAACTTTACATTTATCAGCATTAAACTGCATCTGCCAGTCCTTTGACCATTTCAAAACCCTATCTAGATCAAATTGAAGTGATAGTGAGTCCTCCTCCGAATTAATTTCCCTACCGATTTTCGTATCATCGGCAAATTTGCAAATGTTGCTACTCAAACCTGAATCTAAATCATTTATATATATTATAAACAACAGAGGTCCCAAGACAGAGCCTTGAGGCACTCCACTTACAACATTTTCCCACTCTGACTTGACTATAGAATGGATATAAATTCACTAGAACGCGTCCAGCGTAGGATGACAAAGTTAATCCCGCTAATTAGCAACTTGTCATATGAGAAAGATTGATAAAGCTTAAATTACTTCAATACTCTTAAATTACATCATCTAGAAAGGCGAAGAATTATTGTAGACATGATGGAGGTGTACAAGTGGATGAATCTACATAACAAGGGCGATATTAATAGAGTATTAAAAGTATCAACACAAGACAGAACACGAATCAATGGGTATAAATTCGATAAGTTTAGATTTAGGAAAGACATGGGTAAATACTGGTTCGGTAACAGGGTTGTGGATTTGTGGAACCAATTACCGCGTAACGTGGTGGAGGTGGGGTCCCTCGATTGTTTCAAGCATGGATTGGAGATGTATATAGTGGGATTGGGTGGTTATAAATAGGAGCTGACCTATATGGGCCAATAGACGTTCTGCACTTACCTTTATTCTTATGTTCTTTTGTAACATAATAGAAGTAGGATCCCTTGATTGTTTCAAGCATAGGTTAGACATACATATGAATGAGATTGGGTGGATATAAATAGGAGCTGCCTCGTATGGGCCAATAGGCCTTCTGCAGTTACCTCCATTCTTATGTTAAGCTTGCTGGACAGGACTTCTGTGACTTGTTTGATGAGTAAGCAGAAAAGGAGAGGAGCAAGGGAGTCACCCTGTTGGACACCTTCTCGCGAGTCAGTTTCATATTCGCCAAAAAGTAGCCTTAGATCCATACTGTAGCATGAATGTACAAGAGAGTAGAGGGAAGGAAAATGACGATGAACAACACTCAGTACAGCACGCCCTCGCACTAAATTGAAGGCATTTTCAAAATCTAGCTTGATCAGGGCCTTTTCTTCTGTGATGTTAGCAATAAAAGCTCGAGCTGTGTGGGCTGCTGCCTCGCACCCTTGAGGAATGCTGAACCCCAGAGGTTTTGTCTTTAGCATGTTGGCCGGTGTCTGGTTAACTGTTCTCGCAGCAGCCATTGCGACGAGAGGCTGGAGTGAATGGCCCACAGTTATTGGTCTGTTCCTTCCATCCGTTTTCCTTAGAGCACAGAGAAATGCTCCAAAAAAGATAGGTCTTATGGCCTCTGGTATGTTGCCAGCTAGACATGTGTTGGTGAATCTGGTTAGTTCCACCAAGAGGCTCTGTGCAATACCCATCACAATGGGTATAAATTGGATAAGTTTAGATTTAGGAAAGACTTGGGTAAATACTGGTTCAGTAACAGGGTTGTTGATTTGTGGAACCAATTGCCGCATAACATTGTGGAGGTGGGGTCCCTCGATTGTTTCAAGCATGGGTTGGACACGTATATGAGTGGGT
>WNGS01057306.1:0-11026 GCA_020271785.1 Procambarus virginalis
TGTTTAATAGACACTTTAAAGTGCACATGGAAGCAGTAAAGACAGATCCCAATAAAGGAAGAAATCGGTAACTAGCTTGGCCAGTCAGTTGGCTCAGGGAGAGGAATTGTTGTTTAATGAGGGGGATGCAGTATATGCAAGGGATTTTGGAAGTGGAAAGCCCTGGGTGGAAGGGAAAATAGGTAAGTCCTGGGCCGCAGGATCTTCACTGTGCAAGTGCAGAGTTTTGGGAACATAATTGGAAAAGGCATGCCGATCAGCTCATGCCAAGGTTCACAGGGAATTTTGAAGACCCTTCAGGTGGGGGTGGGGCAACTAGTGATATCCATCCTAATAATGAAGGGATAGCAGCACCTGCAGGTGACCGTGAGGCAGAGCAAGGGGCAGCAGAGGTTATGGGGATACAGTCAACCCTATGGACTCTACAAGGAGTAATTCAGACGAATGTTTCCCAGAAGTAACAGGTCAGGACTTCCAGTTGAGAAAATCAGGAAGAGTCATACGACCGCTGATAGACTTAACCTGTAGGGATAGAGTTCATTTAAAAGGGGAGGAATGTTGGGATTGAGTACTACAGATGTTGGAGGTAGCATGTTTGGAGCAGATGCTCTTTTGTTTATGATCTTGTTAACAATATTTCATGTACCTGATTATTGTTTTGTTGTTGTTACTGGCGGAGAATAAAACCATGAGGACGAAGATTGTTTCTCTGACCACTACCATAACAATTGTATTACCTGGTTGATGGGGTTCTGGGAGTTCTTCTACTCCCAAGCCCGGCCCGAGGCCAGACTTGACTTGTGAGAGTTTTGTCCACCAGGCTGTTGCTTGGAGCGGCCCGCAGGCCCACATACCCACCACAGCCCGGTTGGTCCGGCACTCCTTGAAGGAAACAATCTAGTTTCCTCTTGAAGATGTCCACGGTTGTTCCTGTAATATTTTTTATGCTCGCTGGTAGGACGTTGAACAACCGTGGGCCTCTGATGTTCATACAGTGTTCTCTGATTGTGCCCATGGCACCTCTGCTCTTCACTGGTTCTATTCTGCATTTTCTTCCATGTCGTTAACTCCAGTACATTTTACTGTGCAGATTTGGGACCTGTCCCTCCAGTATTTTCCATGTGTATATTATTTGGTATCTCTCTCGTCTCCTTTCTATTGATACATTTGGAGAGCTTTGAGTCGATCCCAATAATTTAGGTGCTTTATCTCGTCTATGCATGCCGTATATGTTCTCTGTATTCCCTCAATTTCAGCAATCTCTCCTGCTCTGAAGGGGGAAGTGAGTACTGAGCAGTACTCACGACGGGACAACACAAGTGAGTTGAAGAGTACAACCATTGTAATGGGATCTCTGGACTTGAAGGTTCTCGTAATCCATCCTATAATTTTTCTGGCTGACGCAATACTTGCTTGGTTATGCTCCCTAAACGTTAGGTCGTCGGAGACCATTATTCCCAAATCCTTGACATGCTGTTTTCCTACTATGGGCAGATTCGATTGTGTTTTGTATCCTGCATTATGTTTAAGATCCTCATTTTTGCCGTATCTGAGTACCTGGAGTTTATCACCATTAAACATCATGTTATTTTCTGCTGCCCAATCGAAAACTTTGTTAATATCTGTTTGTAGTTTATCAATGTCTTCAGCTGAGGTAATTTTCATGCTGATTTTTGTATCTGCAAAGAATGACACGAAGCTGTGACTTGTGTTTTTGTCTATATCTGATATGAGAATAAGGAACAGCAGTGGTGCAAGGACTGTACCTATTTATTTATTTATTTATTTATTTATGCATATACAAGAAGGTACATTGGGAATGTGTGGATACATAAAATGGTAATTACAGTCTTGTAAAGCCACTAGTACGCGCAGCGTTTCGGGCAGGTCCTTAATCTAAGAAAATTTTAAGTAGGTAAATACTTGCAAGATTTATAAAAAAATGATAACAGATACATGGCAAGAAAAAAAAATAGAGAAAATTGTAGGTACAGTGGATTAAAGCACATAGGCAGCTAAGATTGATTGCAATGACAGCTTGAATGGTAGTTGACAAAATTGGTAGGCACAAAACAGCATATGGCTAGCACATAAAAGAAGACAGCAATGAACACAATGATAAGGTTGGTAGGGTTAAATACATAAAAATTAGGAGATTGGGTAACACTAGGTACAGAGCAAATTTAAAGCTCAGTGTAGGAAACTAAGAAGATGAAATCAGGTACTTTTTGGTTTTGTTTTTAAATAAGGCAAAACTTTTACAGTTTTTCAATTCACTAGGGAGTGAGTTCCATAGACTAGGTCCCTTAATTTGCATAGAGTGTTTACACAGATTAAGTTTGACCCTGGGGATATCAAAGAGATATTTATTTCTGGTGTGGTGAAAATGGGTCCTATTACATCCATCCAGGGAGAGTTTCAGAGCATGGTTTGCATTTAAAAACAGGGTTTTGTAAATGTAGTTGACACAAGAGAATGTGTGGAGGGAGTTAATATTTAGCAAGTTTAGAGATTTAAACAAGGGAGCTGAATGTTGTCTAAAAGCTGAGTTAGTTATTATTCTGATAGCAGATTTTTGCTGCGTGATGATGGGCTTAAGGTGGTTTGCAGTGGTAGACCCCCATGCACAGATACCATAATTAAGATAGGGGTAGATTAGTGCATAATATAGTGAGAGGAGAGCGGAGTTAGGAACATAATATCTGATTTTGGAGAGTATACCAACTGTTTTAGAGACTTTCTTAGTTATGTGTTGTATGTGGGTGCTGAAGTTGAGTCTCTTGTCTAGGAATAGGCCAAGAAACTTGCCATCATTTTTATTACTGATGTTAATATTGTCTATCTGTAGCTGAATTGCATTTGATGATTTGCTTCCAAATAAGATGTAGTAAGTCTTTTCAATGTTTAATGTTAGTTTGTTAGTTGACATCCAGAAGTGGACTTTTTTTAATTCATTATTCACAACATTATTTAGTGTATGTGGGTTGAGGTCTGAATAGATAAGGGTAGTATCATCAGCAAACAATATAGGTTTGAGAATATTAGAGACATTAGGCAGATCATTTATATATATAAGAAATAGAAGAGGTCCTAAGATACTGCCCTGAGGCACTCCAACGGTAATTGGTAGAGTGGAAGAAGTTGTATCATTGATGGTTACATATTGGTGTCTGTCACTAAGATAGGATCGGATGTAGTCAAGGGCAAGGCCACGGATTCCATAATGCTGAAGTTTAAGTAAGAGGTAGTTGTGATTAACAGTATCAAAGGCTTTTCTTAGGTCAATGAAGAGTCCAATTGGAAACTCATTTTTGTCAAGGGCTGAGTAGATTACGTCAAGGAGACTAATGATTGCATCGTTGGTGCTCTTTTGGGACCGGAAGCCAAACTGGCAGGGGCTGAGTATGTCGAATTTTACGAGGTAGGAATAGAGCTGTTTGTAAATAATTTTTTCAAATATTTTTGATAGAATGGGTAGATTTGATATTGGTCTATAATTATTTATGTCCGCCGGATTGCCTCCTTTATGGACTGGCGTTACTCTTGCTTTTTTGAGGATATCAGGGAAGGTGTGACACTCTATAGATTTGTTGAACAGTAGGGCTATGGGTGAGGCAAGGGCATGGGAGGCTCTCTTGTATACAATGGACGGAATTTCACTGGTGTTCCCTGCCTTGGTTTTTAGAGAGTGTATGATGGACACAACATCTGCCGGGCTGATTGGTGAAAGGAGAAGAGAGTTTGGATAGCTGCCTGAGAGATATGTGTTAATATGTGTCTGAGTCTGTGGGATTTTACTGGCAAGATTAGCACCAACCGATGAAAAGAAACTATTAAATTCATTTGCCATTTCTAAATCAGTTGACAGTATATCCCCATCCTTGTAGAGCTTTATTTGGTTATGTGAGTGTTGCTTAGTTCCTAGGATACTAGAGATTGTTTTCCAAGTGCTTTTCATGTTACCTTTTGCTTCATTGAATCTATTCACATAATATGCTAGTTTTGCCTTTCTTATGATACTGGTAAGCATTGATGAGTACCTTTTAGCTACTTCCTTTGAAACTAGGCCAATCCTAAGTTTCTTTTCATATTCATGTTTCTTGTTGATTGAGTTGAGAATGCCACTTGTGAGCCATGGATTGTTTAATCTTTTGTCAGTTACTTGCTTGGTAAGAAGGGGACAATGAAGGTTGTAGAGACTGAGAGTTTTGGAGAGGAAGAGGGTAGCTAATGAATTTATATCCTGGGTATTATTGAATTCAGAATCCCAGTTAATATTGTGAAGTGCATCTGTAAGATTGCCTAAAGCTGATTCACTGTGTAGCCTAAATGAAAGTTTCTTGCTTTTTGGTGGTGTTATGTCCATGTTTGCTATGAGAAAGGTAGGATAGTGGTCAGTTGTTCTGTCGTAGATTATACCAGGTACAAGGGGAACTGTTATGTTTGTCCATATGTGGTCCAAGGTAGTGGCTGATGTTTGAGTGACTCGGGTAGGTTTGGTGATTGTGGGGATTAGCATACAGGAGTTCATGCTGTTAAGGAAATAGTCAACTTGAGAGCAATTTTGTTTACCCAGGTCAATATTAAAGTCTCCTCCCAGAATGATGTGGTTTTTGTTGAGATTGTTGTTTATAATAAGATTCCTTAGGTTGTCTGAGAAAGAAGCTATGTTAGTGTTGGGAAATCTATAGATGGCTCCAATAGTCAAAGAGGATTTAAGGGATTTAATTGTGAACTGAGCAAAAGTATATTCACAGTAGTCATCTCTGTCACTAATAACACTGTTGCAGATAAATGTATCTCGGTAATATATAGCTGTGCCACCACCTTTTTTATTAGGCCTACAGTTATGAATGGCTTTATAACCAGCTAAGTTGTAGAGTTGGGTATAGTCTTTATTTAGCCAAGTTTCTGTTAAAATAATGAACGATAAGTTAGTACCAAGTGCTGTGAGTAATGCATTTAAATCATCAAAATGTTTACCAAGAGATCTAACATTTTGGTTGTAAACTGATAAACAGGTGGTATTTTGGAGTTTGTTTTTAGCCTGGTGTGCTGTGAAATACTTGCAATAATGATGATCAATGTGCTGGTTGGTGTAGATATGAGATAGAAGATTTTGATCAGGATCAATATCAGTGTGCATAAAGATGCAGATAAAGGGATCACGATACAAGATACACGATAAAGCAAAACACAAGAATAAAAGCAAATACAATAAAATAGTAACAACTTAGAGGTAAAATAAAGATACAATAGATAGCCAGGAAGGACACAGAAGTTACATAAAATAAAAAACAAAAAATCAGTAGAGATTGACAATATAAATGTAAAATAAAAAATAATAAGAATAATAAATCATAAAGTAAAATGATCTTGAAGATAATTGGCTTAGTAATGGTTAATTAAATCCTATAATTAGTATGAACCTAAGAAAACAAAATGAACTCAATAGATAATTCCGAAAAAAAAGATGACATGTAAAACTTATTAAATCTTGAAATTTACCTTGAGGTACAGAGCTTTTAACTGCGCTCGGACTCGATTTTACTTGATTGACTGTTACTCTTTGTGTTCTGTTCGACAGGAAATTGAGTATCCAGCGTCCTACTTTACCAGTTATACCCATTGACCTCATTTAGTGTGCAATCACTCCATGGTCACATTTGTCGAATGCCTTTGCAAAATGTGTACACGACATCTGCATTATGTTTTTCCTCTAATGCCTCAGTAATTTTATTATAGTGGTCAAGTAGCTGTAGAGGCATGATCTTCCTGCAATAAATCCATGTTGGCCTGGATTGTGGAGGTCATTGGTTTCTATGATTCTAGTGATCTGACTCCTGATCACTCTCTCAAATACTTTTATTATGTGGGACGTTAGTGCAACTGGTCTATAATTCTTTGCCAATGCTTGGCTACCACCCTTGTGTAGTGGGGCAATGTCTGCTGCTTTAAGCGCATCTGGTATCTCCCCTGTGTCCAAGCTCTTCCTCCACACTATACTGAGTGCCTGTGCTACTGGCACTTTGCATTTCTTTATAAATATTGAATTCCATGAGTCTGGGCCCGGGGCTGAGTGCATGGGCATATTGTCAATTTCTCTTTCAAAATCTGCCACGCTCGTGTTGATATCAGTATATTTACAGGTGTTTGAGTATCATTCATAAAGAAATTTTCCGAATCTTCCTCTTTCATACTGAGTTTCGGAGTGCTAAACATGTCCTCATACTGTTTTTTTAGGATTTCACTAATTTCTTTGTTATCCTCAGTGAATGAACCTTCACTAATACGAATAGGTCCAATACTGGCAGCGGTTTTCGCTTTTGATTTAGCATATGTGAAGAAATATTTTGGGTTTTTCTTATTTCTTGAATTGCTTTCTATTCTAGTTGCCTTTCTTCAGTCTGATAGGAATGCTTCAGTCTCTGTTCGATTTCTTCAATCTCCCTGTTCAGATTATTTCTTCTCTGTATGGAGAGTCGTGTCTGCTTAAGCATTTCCGTTAATTTCTTCCTCTTTTTGTAATGTCGTCTGCGTTCTCTTTCTACATTGGACCTCTTTCTGGCTTTCCTCAAAGGAACATGTTTGAGACAGACTTCATATGCTTCAGAAGTCAGTTTTTCTATTCCTTGTGTAGGATTTTTATTTCTTAGGACATTTCCCATTGAATGTTTGTAAGTTCCCTGTTTATTTTCTCCTAGTCTATCCTCTTATTATTAAAATTGAATTTATTGAATAGCCCTTCTCGCTTGTTGTTTCTCTTGGGCCTAGTACCGTTATTAATGTTAGTTTACACTTCAATGAGCTTGTGGTCCGAGTACGTAGTGTCTGAGACAGTAATGTCTCTGATTTGCTCATCATTGTTCGTGAATATCAGGTCCAGCGTGTTCTCGTTCCTAGTTGGTCTGTAATCTGCTGACTGAGCGAGAATTTGTCACAGAATCTCAGTAGTTCTCTGACCTGTGGTTGGTTATTTCCAGGATGACTTCCTGCTGTGATGTTATTGTTTACTATTCTCCATTTTAAACTGGGTAGATTGAAGTCTCCAAGGAAGATGATATCTGGTACTGGGTTTGCTAGGCTGTAGCATTTACTAAAAACACTAACACGTAGAATTAATATCGTTATTGTTTCTATAGTAAGGCATAATTTGCCAAGAAAATTCCCAGCTCTCATGACGCCGAGCGTCGATAGCAGGCTGAAACATGAAGTCTTCCACGTTTGTAGGAAATTTATAGCATTCAGTTAATTGTCCCTTCTTTGTTGACCAGACCACATACTAGAAGTTGAAGGGACGACGACGTTTCGGTCCGTCCTGGACCATTCTCAAGTCGCTTGTGATGAGGAGGTAGAGAACGGGAAATAAATAGGCAAGAGAGAGATGAGGAGGAAAGTAAGGTGTAGAGAATAGTAGTAATAATGAGAACTGCAGAAGGCCTATTGGCCCATACGAGGCAGCTCCCATTATAACCACCGAAGGAAAGGTAATAGGAATAAGCAGAGGATAGCAAGGGAGCGTAGGAGAAGACAATACCAATACCAATACCTTTCGTCCTCTTGACATTAAACTCGCCTTTCGACAAACTAACACACTTCGTAGCAATCTAGTTCACACTGCTCCTCCTGCTTCTAATGCTGCTGGTGTCTACTCTATTTCCTGTTCTTCTTGTCCTCTCCAATACTTTGGCGAAACTGGCCGTACACTGAATGACAGACTTAAAGAACACAAGAGAAGTGTTAAGTCTGCAGACACTAACAATGCTCTCTTCTGCCATGTGAGGGATTCTAATCATCCCATTGATTGGTCTTCCTCCAAAATAATCTTTCCTGCCTCTACTCTTCACAGACGTCGTCTTGTAGAATCGGCTCTTATACACAATGTACCCAACATGAACTTGAGTCCTGGCTTTGTTGCTGTGGACTCTTCCCTTTCACAGTACATACTCAAATGCTCTAATCTTTCTAACAAACGTGACTTAACATAAGCTACCCCTTCCATTTATCTTTCTTTCTCTTTCCTTTTCTTTCTCTCTTCTCCCCTTTTCTGTTCATTGTCTTCTCCTACGCTCCCTTGCTATCCTCTGCTTATTCCTATTACCTTTCCTTCGGTGGTTATAATGGGAGCTGCCTCGTATGGGCCAATAGGCCTTCTGCAGTTCTCATTATTACTACTATTCTCTACACCTTACTTTCCTCCTCACTCTCTCTTGCCTATTTATTTCCCGTTCTCTACATCCTCATCACAAGCGACTTGAGAATGGTCCAGGACGGACCGAAACGTCGTCGTCCCTTCAACTTCTAGTGTGTGGTCTGGTCAACAAACTCAGCCACGTTATTGTGACTCTTCGCCTGTCCCTTCTTTCTAAAAATATTGTTCATTATGGAAGAAATAATAGTTTGCATCCTTATGCGTACTGAACTCGACCATTTAACCAAATTAATTATTACAGTAATATTACTACAACATAAAATTTACACACACGTCGACCCTTCTCGTTCAATTTGTGCAGTGTTAATTAAATCAATTGCCTCGCGAGAAGAGGCATTATGATTCAATATATTTATTCATGACGTTAGTTTAAGTCGTACTTCCTTATTTCCCTAAATAATTACTAGTAAATCAAAATAGTTTAAGCTCGAGATCGCTATGAGCGTCTCTGCTCACGCGTGTCCGAGCGGGAGGGGGAGAGGAAGGCGTCTCTCTGCCACACGACTCCGCCACGGGCACACACAGGTTTGCAAACGGCAGCCATTGCAGATAGAACACTGGGTCGAACAGTGCTAATAATACTGTTAATTCTGCTAAAATGTTTCAACAGGCCTACGTTAAGTATTATTTATATAGAGTGTACTTTATCATAAATAATTACTGTAGGTTACTCACCGTTATGTCATCTACCAACCACAAAACCCATGTTAGTTTCTTTTCATGTTGTTCCCAATTTCTCAGTGAATAGTGGTATAAATATCGAGCCTAGTCAATTTCTATAAAATTTCTGTGATTGCAGCGTGTTGGTGAGGACAAGAGAAGAAATTCTTCCTCTACATGCGATTTTCCCTGTCAGTGTTTCATTCACTACTTTCGTAGTGATGTGATCACTACGAAAGTGATCACATCACTTTCCCAGTGATGTGATCACGTAGACGTGATCACATCACTGGGTGATGTGATCACGTCTACGAGTATTCGAATTAAGAAATCGGTTTATTGAAGTCTTCTTACAGCTAAGCCCTCCTATCGTTATGTCGTAGATAATAGAGTTGCTATGATTAATTCTAATAATATTTCTGTTATATGTATTCTGCCTTTTATGCATATAATATTCCAAGAGAAACTATATAAATTTAATACATTTTGCATAGTGTGCTGCAATTTTCACACATAATTTCTATGATGTACTAATATTTCATAGACTTGATTATCTTACTATATTAAAATCATATTTGAATCTACATTTGATTTCTGTTTCTATGATCTTTAATGATGTAATTAACAAACTGGTGACGAACCAGCACCAGTCATTATCCTAGATATACATTAATTTCTAGTAAAAATTCCCCCAAATGTTGAAGTGTGAGGATTTTAACTCTCAATTAATTATTATCACAGTCCATTCATGTTCTTTAAAATAATTTCCAAATAACTTATCATCCATAGGCGCTGGTATTTTAGTGTCAGCTTTATGATTCCCTTTATTTTCTTTCCCTTTCTTCTCAAAAGTGGGTTGTCCTTCGATTTTATCGATTTCTTAATTAAATATTATTATATTTAATTTAAAGTTCCCATTACCCAACATCTTCACCTTGTGTTACCAGAATCAAGAAATAGCTTTGTAGCCGATACTATTCCTGGTGCATTCTCTTCATCTCACCTATATTTAGTACTTTGCATTTGTCAGTATTAAAGGAAAGTGACCATCTGTCCGAACACCGCTTGAGGGCATCTAGATCTCCTTGTACTCTCCATCAAACATCTTCATTTCTAATTTTCAAAAAAAATCTTAATCCACAAGTAGGGATACTTAAGATTTACTTGTGTTAGTTTGATGACATATATATCACAATCTGAATGACCCCAAATGATCTTGCGGGGGTTCATTACTTGCGTTTTTCAATTCTTGCAACTGTTTGCCACTGATTTCTTCTACCAGCGTTACCCTCTGTTTTCAACCAATGATATGCTCTCTCCTCCTCACTAGCACTCCTTAACTTATGAAATCTTTGTCTTCAATTTTGGGATGGGTATCAACTAAATGGAACTGTGTTACACGTTTGCTGACTATAAACGAAAATAACGGCAGCTAACCCCCCCCTTTCCTTAGTTTTCTCATTTTTTTGTAAACATTACACTTATATATTCGTAGGGCATTATCTGCCGTAACTGAATCCAGGTTGATGCTCTAAGATAATCTTTATGTTTTTAGTGCTCCAAGGAAAGTTTCCTTGCAAGCGTCTCTAGCGCCTAACTGAGAATGGTTGATAATGAAGTTACTGTGTAGTTTAGTTGCCCCTGTGTCCTTTCATTCTGGCACATTGGCACTACATTGGCTGTCTTCCATTTCTTTGGCAACTCCTTCTTTTTCAGTGATGAATTGAAGAGTTAATGTGAGGCTCAAGTCCGCAGCTACTTTTTTCAGTCTTCACAAATATCATTTGTTGTTTACAGTGTGTTGATGGGTGAGTGTTTATGGCTCACATTCTGCTTACAGTAACGTGGGTGGGTGAGCGTTTATGAGTCTTATTTTGCTAGAGTAAGGTGGTGCGAGAGTGTTTATGATTCTCATGTTCGTTACAGTAGGCAGTGAATGAGTGCTTATGGTCCGAATGAATGTAACATCACTTGTATGTATGTACCTTACCTGAATAAACATATTTATATTTATTTATAAAAATGTTGAGTAAAGCTAGATACAGGTGTTTTACAACTTCATCTGAGTCGTTAAACCTTATTGAAAATCTGATTTAATGTTTACTTTCTATTGAAGTACAAATCAATCAGCACTTGCATGTTCATGATAATGTC
>WNGS01057315.1:0-12878 GCA_020271785.1 Procambarus virginalis
CTTCAGGCAGATATTATCAATAGATCATAGAGATCAACACACAGGCATTTATATCGATAGATTATGGAGATCAACACACGGGCATTTATATCAATAGATTATAGAGATCAATCCACAGGCATTTATATCAATAGATTATAGAGATCAATCCACAGGCATTTATATCAATAGATTATAGAGATCAATACACCAATATCTGGTTTACTACCAATATATATATAATAATAATAATCACAGATCAATAATAATAGTCACAGTAAATTCTCTGATGAATCTTGGTGCTTGCACACACCCACACATAGATATATATGTAAACTGATACTGTGAGCGCTCTGGGCAGCCTCACCACATACTGTGCTCTCTGTGACTTAAACTCAAGTGAGACTTGCTCACGACATACAAAATATCCTGACAAGAATATATATAGCTAACTAAAGGGGAAATGGGAGGGAACTGTAAACACCTACTTCACCTATCCTAGGATGACAGTTGGGTTGTAGCTCCTGGTCCAGGCTCTCGCCTCGTTCATCCAGAAACACAAGCCCACGCCTTAGGATGTCGCGTCTCGCCGCTTCTGTACACAGCAGGTCCGTGCTTCTTTCCCTACAGTACGTCGCTGGGTTGAAGTCGGTCTCCTGGCCGTCAACTTTCCTCCCAACTACGGCAGCCAGCCTACGTCTCGGCGGTCGTCGTACGTTTCCCAATTAGTCTTGTCACTGTACTCCCAGAGGAACTGCCTCTCACCACTACGAAGTCACTGAAGTTATCAGCCGTACCAGACGATGCGACACACGCACAGCACCCGACTTCAGAGCACTTGAAGCTCACAACACTGTCAATTCCCTCGTCGTCTAGATATATCGCTAGGTATTTGGGAAGACTTCTCGACGTGCTTGCATCCAACTGTTGACTCGTAGGGTTCCACGAAGGTGGGGTTACTGTCAAACTTGACAGGATCGTCGATCACACGTTCAACCTGGTTGACAAGGCTGTCAACCCGGTTCACTCACGGTGGGTGGCCCGGCCACTAAGCTGTCTCTTATACTGGTGAACTGCCAACGACGACACACGTCGATGCCCGGCCCACTTCTTGCAACGCACCTGTCCCTGAGCACTTGTTGCTCAATATTTGTCAATTCCTTATCTGAGCCACATCTGGGTTGCAGGAAGACCTCACAGAGTGCGTGCCAACAACTGGAGACGCTTAAATCCACCGGAGTTCGGTAAATCCGTCACTCTGACAGGATGACCGATCGCGCGTCCTACCTCTCGGACGTGTCGTGAAAGACTGATATCGCCTGGCGCCAACACGGCTGGACCCCCCTGCCTATGTGACGTCACTTTTCCAAAGTTGGTTTTCATTGGCTCCCAGTGCCATGTCGCTGACGGTGACCAATCTGGCGCCACTGACGTCACACAGTTTTGGCGGGAGAACAGACTTGCCAGCGCCATATTGGCTCCCTAAAGGGCCTATCCCACAGGACAAAATACTACATTTTCGCAAATTTCTCGGCTCTTCGAGAATACTGTTCTCTCCCACACATGTTCAATTGTTGCCTGCAATGTAGAGAACGCTCGGGAATAGTGGACATGACTCTTACAGCAGGCGTGGGAGAATTAGAAGGGGGGGAACACCGTCACATACCCCTCCCCTTAAAATAAGAGTCATGTCTGGTTAGTGCATGCGGGACAACGCATCTGCGACTACGTTGTCCTTTCCACTAAAATCTTGGCTTCCAGCCAGTATTGCAGCCGCCAATGTGTGACACTCCTCATGTGTCTGCAGACCGTCTTCAAGGTCATCCTGGGCGTCCACTGCTTACCTACTACGGACCGAGGGCTCCACACCTCACGTCCGTTCACCAGCTGGAACTGTGAGAAGTTTAACGGTTCTGCCACTGCTTTGCAAATGGCCAACAAAACAGGGCCCGCTGTCTCTTCCCACTCGTCTTCCTGCTCTACGCAGAACATTCTCAGAGCTGTCTCTGAGGTGGAGTGGAATCTTCCGACCGCCCCCTTCGACTGCGATCGGTAGGGCGACGACCGAATCTGCATCACTCCCCAATTTATCACTGTTCGTCTGACACACTCAGACCGGAACATATTTCCACTGTCAGCCTGATTTTCCCTGGGCCTCCTCACCCAAGAGAAAAGATGTTGTAGTTGCCCAGCCACTTCTCTCGACGTTGAACGTCGCATCGTGGTCATCCCTAGGTGACCCGCAGAGTCAACAGCGTGCAACGGACTCAACACTGCCGCTCTGCACTTGGCTGGCAACGCTACTTGATCTCTCGTACCTGGAGAGGCTTTTCCGACCTCCATCCTTACAGGTTTACACTGTCTCATTAGTATGCCTTTATGCCTGTTAAAGTGAGTAGCTTTCTCGGGACCAATACGTCCTCCTTTGCCTTACAAATCAACTTGGGGGATTCTGCCTGCTGCATCTCCTCGAGACGAGTGCGGTCCACCCGGAGAACTGGTGAGGGTCACCTGTACCTCACCTTCTGGGCTGCCTTCGCCCTCCACTCGCTCTCCGGGTTCCATGACGAGGTGATCCATTCCCAGGCCGGCGGACGTCTCCTCGTCGGCCTTATCAGATCCACGTCCTCCTTGTCCTTCGCACTGCCTCGGAATACAGCACAGACAGGGAACGCCTCCATGGCGATTCCTTTCTCGTCCCCACAGGCGTCGAACACTTCGCCTTTCTTCTCTAAGTGCTCCAAGCACTCCTCGTCCTTCACGAGGTTCGGTAGGACACGTCCTCCACATGCGTCATTTCCCAAAATGACCTGTGCCTCCCTCGTGGGCATCGTCGCACAGACCCCCACTACTAGGGTTTGGCATCCATAAACCGAACTCAGGGTTACCTGGTGTAGGGGCATCTGCACTGGGCCTCCCACAGTGGTCACACTTGCCTCACCTACACAGGTATTCTCGTGACACTCAGGGAAAAGGGTTCTGCTCACCAGGGTAAATTCCGCCCCAGTATCTCTCAGCATCATTACCGGGATGGGGTCTGCGTCCCCCACCCTTACAGTTCCCTCACGCACGAATGGGTTAGCCTCCTTCTTCCTACGTACGGGTCCATCCCGCACTCCTTCGGCTAACTGGTCCTCTACCCGCACAAAAGCAACGTAACCCCGCTGCTTAGGACGTCTGCATTCGCGCGCCATGTGTCCTATTAACCCGCAGTTGAAACAACGGATCCTTCTTCTTCCGCGGACTCCTCTTGCGCCTTCCAAAGACTCATGCTCAGCATCTCCGGCCGTGACGATAACAAGATCTCTTGAGCTCTCCCTCGGTGACTTCTTCGGCGGTTCCACAGCACTCTTCTGTCCTCTGCTGTCTCCATTGAGGGGTAGGACTTAGGAGAACTCGGTCCTGTCCTCCAACCGTCCGACCTTCTATTATTCCTCCCATAACTGGAGAATGCGGGCGGTCGGTGCTGTCCCTCTCGACATGGACGTAAAGCTTCCTCTAGCATGTCTGCTCGATCGGCTGCGGCTCTCGGGTCCTTGATGTCCGCTTCCTTTACTCTCACCCTAATCTCGGGAGAGAGCACGGACATGAACTTTTCCATGACCATAGCCTCTTGATCTGTTCAGCCGATCTTGCTCCTTCTGACTCCAGCCATTTCACGAATTTCCTTTCCATGTCCCTCGCCGTCTCCGCATACGATTTTCCTGGCGATCGGGTACATTCTCTAAACCTTTTCCTATAGCACTCCGGCGTCAGCTTGAACGAATGGAGCACGGCCCGTTTTACTGCATCATAGTTGGTACACTCCTGGAGGTCGAGCATGTTGTAAGCTTCACGAGCTTCACCAGTGAGCCTTCCTTGAACTAGCTCCGCCCACTCTGCCCTCGGCCACTTCTTCAACGTAGCGACCCTTTCGAAGTGCTCGAAGAAGCCCTCAGCCTCATTAGGCACGAAGACGGGCAAATCCCTCTCTCTCACTCGGCGGTCTTCCGCTGTTGTGGTGGGGTAGTTGGAACTAGTCCTAGCTCAGCTCGCTTCAGCTCAATCTCCTTGTTCGCTTCAACCTCCTGCAGCTTCGTCCTAGCGTCTATCTCGCCCCTCTCGTTGCAGCTGTGCCTCTCGTTCTTCTGCGCAGCTGTGCTTGTGCCTCTCGTTCTTCTCGTTGCTGCTGTGCCTCTCGTTCTTCTCTGCGCAGCTGTGCTCTCTTTCTGCTTCCTCGCGCCTCAGCTGTGCTTCTCTTTCTGCTTCCTCACGCTTCAGCTGTGCTTCTATCTGCATCTTCATTATTTCTAGCTTGATACTGCGCCTGCTGCCACTGGATCCCCGGCTGCTGCCACCGGTACTCAGTTCTCTCCTCCACTGGCAGGTGTCTGTGGCCGCTCCTCTCCTAAGGCTTCATCACGTGCCTTGAGCTGTGCCATGATCTCAAGTCTTCTTTCTCCCACTTTGGAAGCTCTCAACTTGATCCCAAAGTGGTCGGCGATCGTCTGCAGCTGTGCCTTGGTGCACTCCTCCAGTACTTGCTCGTCTCTCGTGTCTATAAACCTGGCTACTTTATCACCCTCCATCTTGTGACAATGAGTGAAAACCTAGGCCTGATATTTAATACCACAATTACCACCTTGATCTTGCTCTTTATCCTGGCAAGGTCGCCAATGTCGGGGTTTCACGGTGTTCTCGTAAGAGAAGGGTTAAAGCAACAGTAGACTGGATCTCCTTTCCAGGTGGTTGCTCCAACATAACCCTTACTCACCGTCGTTCGGCGGGTCTTCCCTCAATCCCTTAGGCTCCACTGCTGGCCTCGGAGAGTATCCCAGTCGATCTCACAACCGGCCTTTAGATTATGAGATGAGTGGGTGCACAGATCGTTCCCTCAATCTGTGGCCCTCCCGACACCGAACTCTTACATAGCCTTCAAGGTCGCCAACTGGTTTTTTTAGATGTCCAGTAACACTGCAGTGGTCAGGTGTAATTGTGGCAAGAGCCAAATCCAGTAATATAGTATCAGGCAGGTCACTCTACTTTATATCATAACACGGTCACAAGATAAATGGAGGGGATGATATCAAACACCAAAGAGTTTTGGTATTTTACTTAAAAAACAACGAGAAATATATATGCATCAATGTATCAGAATTAATATATGACGATTGCTCCATTCATAGCATAATATTCTAGAGCGCACCATATGGCAACATCGGCACGTGTCACCTGTCAGAAATGCCAGCTGACCGGGCCCTCGCGATCGTGGGAAAGACTAGTACTTGTTTTCTAATTGTCACGATCACCGTTTATTTAACTTTTTCCAAAACACTATTCAACGTTCACATGGCTTACTTATGATTTCACTGGCCTCACGATCAACATCTTATTCACAATACTCTCACAGTGACTTTTCACTGTACCAAAAGATTACTCTATTCTTAATAATATTTACTGTGAATGCACTCACTTGATCACTGAACTTTTCTTTATATTTATACTTCCTCTTAAAGAGATATCACTGGCAAACACTTCACGTATATGATATTATTCAGCACACAATCATGTCATATATAAATCAGTAATCAAACTTCAGGCATATATATATCAATAGATCATAGAGATCAACACACAGGCATTTATATCGATAGATTATGGAGATCAACACACGGGCATTTATATCAATAGATTATAGAGATCAATCCACAGGCATTTATATCAATAGATTATAGAGATCAATCCACAGGCATTTATATCAATAGATTATAGAGATCAATACACCAATATCTGGTTTACTACCAATATATATAATAATAATAATCACAGATCAATAATAATAGTCACAGTAAATTCTCTGATGAATCTTGGTGCTTGCACACACCCACACATAGATATATATGTAAATTGATACTGTGAGCGCTCTGGGTAGCCTCACCACATACTGTGCTCTCTGTGACTTAAACTCAAGTGAGACTTGCTCACGACATACAAAATATACTGACAAGAATATATATAGCTAACTAAAGGGGAAATGGGAGGGAACTGTAAACACCTACTTCACCTATCCTAGGATGACAGTTGGGTTGTAGCTCCTGGTCCAGGCTCTCGCCTCGTTCATCCAGAAACACAAGCCCACGCCTTAGGATGTCGCGTCTCGCCGCTTCTGTACACAGCAGGTCCGTGCTTCTTTCCCTACAGTACGTCGCTGGGTTGAAGTCGGTCTCCTGGCCGTCAACTTTCCTCCCAACTACGGCAGCCAGCCTACGTCTCGGCGGTCGTCGTACGTTTCCCAATTAGTCCTTGTCACTGTACTCCCAGAGGAACTGCCTCTCACCACTACGAAGTCACTGAAGTTATCAGCCGTCCCGGACGACACACGCACAGCACCCGACTTCAGAGCACTTGAAGCTCACAACACTGTCAATTCCCTCGTCGTCTAGATATATCGCTAGGTATTTGGGAAGACTTCTCGACGTGCTTGCATCCAACTGTTGACTCGTAGGGTTCCACGAAGGTGGGGTTACTGTCAAACTTGACAGGATCGTCGATCACACGTTCAACCTGGTTGACAAGGCTGTCAACCTGGTTCACTCACGGTGGGTGGCCCGGCCACTAAGCTGCCTCTTATACTGGTGAACTGCCAACGACGACACACGTCGATGCCCGGCCCACTTCTTGCAACGCACCTGTCCCTGAGCACTTGTTGCTCAATATTTTGTCAATTCCTTATCTGAGCCACTTCTGGGTTGCAGGAAGACCTCACAGAGTGCGTGCCAACAACTGGAGACGCTTAAATCCACCGGAGTTCGGTAAATCCGTCACTCTGACAGGATGACCGATCGCGCGTCCTACCTCTCGGACGTGTCGTGAAAGACTGATGTCGCCTGGCGCCAACACGGCGGACCCCCTATGCCTATGTGACGTCACTTTTCCCAAAGTTGGTTTTCATTGGCTCCCAGTGCCATGTCGCTGACGGTGACCAATCTGGCGCCACTGACGTCACACAGTTTTGGCGGGAGAACAGACTTGCCAGCGCCATATTGGCTCCCTAAAGGGCCTATCCCACAGGACAAAATACTACATTTTCGCAAATTTCTCGGCTCTTCGAGAATACTGTTCTCTCCCACATATGTTCAATTGTTGCCTGCAATGTAGAGAACGCTCGGGAATAGTGGACATGACTCTTACAGCAGGCGTGGGAGAATTAGAAGGGGGGAACACCGTCACATACCCCTCCCCTTAAAATAAGAGTCATGTCTGGTTAGTGCATGCGGGACAACGCATCTGCGACTACGCTGTCCTTTCCACTAAAAATCTTGGCTTCCAGCCAGTATTGCAGCCGCCAATGTGTGACACTCCTCATGTGTCTGCAGACCGTCTTCAAGGTCATCCTGGGCGTCCACTGCTTACCTATTACGGACCGAGGGCTCCACACCTCACGTCCGTTCACCAGCTGGAACTGTGAGAAGTTTAACGGTTCTGCCACTGCTTTGCAAATGGCCAACAAAACAGGGCCCGCTGTCTCTTCCCACTCGTCTTCCTGCTCTACGCAGAACATTCTCAGAGCTGTCTCTGAGGTGGAGTGGAATCTTCCGACCGCCCCCTTCGACTGCGATCGGTAGGGCGACGACCGAATCTGCATCACTCCCCGATTTATCATTGTTCGTCTGACACACTCAGACCGGAACATATTTCCACTGTCAGCCTGATTTTCCCTGGGCCTCCTCACCCAAGAGAAAAGATGTTGTAGTTGCCCAGCCACTTCTCTCGACGTTGAACGTCGCATCGTGGTCATCCCTAGGTGACCCGCAGAGTCAACAGCGTGCAACGGACTCAACACTGCCGCTCTGCACTTGGCTGGCAACGCTACTTGATCTCTCGTACCTGGAGAGGCTTTTCCGACCTCCATCCTTACAGGTTTACACTGTCTTATTAGTATGCCTTTATGCCTGTTAAAGTGAGTAGCTTTCTCGGGACCAATACGTCCTCCTTTGACCTTACAAATCAACTTGGGGATTCTGCCTGCTGCATCTCCTCGAGACGAGTGCGGTCCACCCCGGAGAACCGGTGAGGGTCACCTGTACCTCACCTTCTGGGCTGCCTTCGCCCTCCACTCGCTCTCCGGGTTCCATGACGAGGTGATCCATTCCCAGGCCGGCGGACGTCTCCTCGTCGGCCTTATCAGATCCACGTCCTCCTCGTCCTTCGCACTGCCTCGGAACTACAGCACAGACAGGGAACGCCTCCATGGCGATTCCTTTCTCGTCCCCACAGGCGTCGAACACTTCGCCTTTCTTCTCTAAGTGCTCCAAGCACTCCTCGTCCTTCACGAGGTTCGGTAGGACACGTCCTCCACATGCGTCATTTCCCAAAATGACCTGTGCCTCCCTCGTGGGCATCGTCGCACAGACCCCCACTACTAGGGTTTGGCATCCATAAACCGAACTCAGGGTTACCTGGTGTAGGGGCATCTGCACTGGGCCTCCCACAGTGGTCACACTTGCCTCACCTACACAGGTATTCTCGTGACACTCAGGGAAAAGGGTTCTGCTCACCAGGGTAAATTCCGCCCCAGTATCTCTCAGCATCATTACCGGGATGGGGTCTGCGTCCCCCACCCTTACAGTTCCCTCACGCACGAATGGGTTAGCCTCCTTCTTCCTACGTACGGGTCCATCCCGCACTCCTTCGGCTAACTGGTCCTCTACCCGCACAAAAGCAACGTAACCCCGCTGCTTAGGACGTCTACATTCGCGCGCCATGTGTCCTATTAACCCGCAGTTGAAACAACGGATCCTTCTTCTTCCGCGGACTCCTCTTGCGCCTTCCAAAGACTCATGCTCAGCATCTCCGGCCGTGACGATAACAAGATCTCTTGAGCTCTCCCTCGGTGACTTCTTCGGCGGTTCCACAGCACTCTTCTGTCCTCTGCTGTCTCCATTCGAGGGGTAGGACTTGGGATAACTCGGTCCTGTCCTCCACCGTCCGACCTTCTATTATTCCTCCCATAACTGGAGAATGCGGGCGGTCGGTGCTGTCCCTCTCGACATGGACGTAAAGCTTCCTCTAGCATGTCTGCTCGATCGGCTGCGGCTCTCGGGTCCTTGATGTCCGCTTCCTTTACTCTCACCCTAATCTCGGGAGAGAGCACGGACATGAATTTTTCCATGACCATTAGCCTCTTGATCTGTTCAGCCGATCTTGCTCCTTCTGACTCCAGCCATTTCACGAATTTCCTTTCCATGTCCCTCGCCGTCTCCGCATACGATTTTCCTGGCGATCGGGTACATTCTCTAAACCTTTTCCTATAGCACTCCGGCGTCAGCTTGAACGAATGGAGCACGGCCCGTTTTACTGCATCATAGTTGGTACACTCCTGGAGGTCGAGCATGTTGTAAGCTTCACGAGCTTCACCAGTGAGCCTTCCTTGAACTAGCTCCGCCCACTCTGCCCTCGGCCACTTCTTCAACGTAGCGACCCTTTCGAAGTGCTCGAAGAAGCCCTCAGCCTCATTAGGCACGAAGACGGGCAAATCCCTCTCTCTCACTCGGCGGTCTTCCTGCTGTTGTGGTGGGGTAGTTGGAACTAGTCCTAGCTCAGCTCGTTTCAGCTCAATCTCCTTGTTCGCTTCAACCTCCTGCAGCTTCGTCCTAGCTTCTATCTCGCGCCCCTCTCGTTGCAGCTGTGCCTCTCGTTCTTCTGCTGCTCGCTGCTGCTGTGCTCTGCCTCTCGTGCTCTGCAGCTGTGCTCTCTTCTGCTTCCTCGCGCCTCAGCTGTGCTTCTCTTTCTTCTCGCGCAGCTGTGCTTCTCTTTCTGCTTCCTCACGCTTCAGCTGTGCTTCTATCTGCATCTTCATTATTTCTAGCTTGATACTGCGCCTGCTGCCACTGGATCCCCGGCTGCTGCCACCGGTACTCAAGTTCTCTCCTCCACTGGCAGGTGTCTGTGGCCGCTCCTCTCCTAAGGCTTCATCACGTGCCTTGAGCTGTGCCATGATCTCAAGTCTTCTTTCTCCCACTTTGGAAGCTCTCAACTTGATCCCAAAGTGGTCGGCGATCGTCTGCAACTGTGCCTTGGTGCACTCCTCCAGTACTTGCTCGTCTCTCGTGTCTATAAACCTGGCTACTTTATCACCCTCCATCTTGTGACAATGAGTGAAAACCTAGGCCTGATATTTAATACCACAATTACCACCTTGATCTTGCTCTTATCCTGGCAAGGTCGCCAATGTCGGGGTTTCACGGTGTTCTCGTTAGAGAAGGGTTAAAGCAACAGTAGACTGGATCTCCTTTCCAGGTGGTTGCTCCAACCATAACCCTTACTCACCGTCGTTCGGCGGGTCTTCCCTCAATCCCTTAGGCTCCACTGCTGGCCTCGGAGAGTATCCCAGTCGATCTCACAACCGGCCTTTAGATTATGAGATGAGTGGGTGCACAGATCGTTCCCTCAATCTGTGGCCCTCCCGACACCGAACTCTTACACAGCCTTCAAGGTCGCCAACTGGTTTTTTTTGGTGTCCAGTAACACTGCAGTGGTCAGGTGTAATTGTGGCAAGAGCCAAATCCAGTAATATAGTATCAGGCAGGTCACTCTACTTTATATCATAACACGGTCACAAGATAAATGGAGGGGATGATATCAAACACCAAAGAGTTTTGGTATTTTACTTAAAAAACAACGAGAAATATATATGCATCAATGTATCAGAATTAATATATGACGATTGCTCCATTCATAGCATAATATTCTAGAGCGCACCATATGGCAACATCGGCACGTGTCACCTGTCAGAATGCCAGCTGACCGGGCCCTCGCGATCGTGGGAAAGACTAGTACTTGTTTTCTAATTGTCACGATCACCGTTTATTTAACTTTTTCCAAAACACTATTCAACGTTCACATGGCTTACTTATGATTTCACTGGCCTCACGATCAACATCTTATTCACAATACTCTCACAGTGACTTTTCACTGTACCAAAAGATTACTCTATTCTTAATAATATTTACTGTGAATGCACTCACTTGATCACTGAACTTTTCTTTATATTTATACTTCCTCTTAAAGAGATATCACTGGCAAACACTTCACGTATATGATATTATTCAGCACACAATCATGTCATATATAAATCAGTAATCAAACTTCAGGCATATATATATCAATAGATCATAGAGATCAACACACAGGCATTTATATCGATAGATTATGGAGATCAACACACGGGCATTTATATCAATAGATTATAGAGATCAATCCACAGGCATTTATATCAATAGATTATAGAGATCAATCCACAGGCATTTATATCAATAGATTATAGAGATCAATACACAATATCTGGTTCACTACCAATATATATAATAATAATAATCACAGATCAATAATAATAGTCACAGTAAATTCTCTGATGAATCTTGGTGCTTGCACACACCCACACATAGATATATATGTAAATTGATACTGTGAGCGCTCTGGGTAGCCTCACCACATACTGTGCTCTCTGTGACTTAAACTCAAGTGAGACTTGCTCACGACATACAAAATATACTGACAAGAATATATATAGCTAACTAAAGGGGAAATGGGAGGGAACTGTAAACACCTACTTCACCTATCCTAGGATGACAGTTGGGTTGTAGCTCCTGGTCCAGGCTCTCGCCTCGTTCATCCAGAAACACAAGCCCCACGCCTTAGGATGTCGCGTCTCGCCGCTTCTGTACACAGCAGGTCCGTGCTTCTTTCCCTACAGTACGTCGCTGGGTTGAAGTCGGTCTCCTGGCCGTCAACTTTCCTCCCAACTACGGCAGCCAGCCTACGTCTCGGCGGTCGTCGTACGTTTCCCAATTAGTCCTTGTCACTGTACTCCCAGAGTAACTGCCTCTCACCACTACGAAGTCACTGAAGTTATCAGCCGTACCAGACGATGCTGCTTAAGCTTCACCGCACAGCACCCGACTTCAGAGCTCTTGAAGCTCACAACACTGTCAATTCCCTCGTCGTCTAGATATATCGCTAGGTATTTGGGAAGACTTCTCGACGTGCTTGCATCCAACTGTTGACTCGTAGGGTTCCACGAAGGTGGGGTTACTGTCAAACTTGACAGGATCGTCGATCACACGTTCAACCTGGTTGACAAGCTGTCAACCTGGTTCACTCACGGTGGGGCCCGGCCACTAAGCTGCCTCTTATACTGGTGAACTGCCAACGACGACACACGTCGATGCCCGGCCCACTTCTTGCAACGCACCTGTCCCTGAGCACTTGTTGCTCAATATTTGTCAATTCCTTATCTGAGCCACATCTGGGTTGCAGGAAGACCTCACAGAGTGCGTGCCAACAACTGGAGACGCTTAAATCCACCGGAGTTCGGTAAATCCGTCACTCTGACAGGATGACCGATCGCGCGTCCTACCTCTCGGACGTGTCGTGAAAGACTGATACCGCCTGGCGCCAACACGGCGGACCCCCTATGCCTATGTGACGTCACTTTTCCAAAGTTGGTTTTCATTGGCTCCCAGTGCCATGTCGCTGACGGTGACCAATCTGGCGCCACTGACGTCACACAGTTTTGGCGGGAAAACAGACTTGCCCGCGCCATATTGGCTCCCTAAAGGGCCTATCCCACAGGACAAAATGTTACATTTTCGCGAATTTCTCGGCTCTTCGAGAATACTACTCTCTCCACACATGTTCACTGGTTGCCTGCAATGTAGAGAACGCTCGGGAATAGTGGACATGACTCTTACAGCAGGCATGGGAGAATTAGAAGGGGGGAACACCGTCACAATAGTTATATCTAAGTAAGTGAGGTAAGATGTTTTTCCTTACGTTATTGAGGAAGTGTTTAAAAATTGCCGGCTGGGAGTGAATGAAACACGTTTCAAGCTAGAGCTTCGAACCCATTGAGGATAACA